>CM072933.1:52697976-52742976 GCA_036971965.1 Nyctalus aviator | reverse complement strand
GCTCTCACCACAGCCCGGTGCTCACCACAGCCCGGTACTCCCCACAACCTGGTGCTCCCCAAGGCCCGGTGCTCACCACAGCCCCGTACTCACCACAGTGCGGTGCTCACCACAGCCCGGTGCTCACCACAAACACAGTGCTCACCACAGCCCCCTACTCCCCACAACCCGGTGCTCCCCACAGCCCGGTGCTCACCACAGCCCGGGGCTCCCCACAACCTGGTGCTCCCCAAGGCCCGGTGCTCACCACAGCCCCGTACTTACCACAGCGTGGTGCTCACCAAAGCCTGGTGCTCACCACAAACACAGTGCTCACCACAGCCCGGTGCTCACCACAGCCCGGTGCTCACCACAGCCCGGTGCTCACCACAGACTAGTGCTCACCACAGCCCGGTGCTCCCCACAGCCTCGTGCTCACCACAAATCCAGTGCTCACCACAGCCCCGGTGCTAACCATAGCCCGGTGCTCACCACAGCCCCAGTGCTCACCACAGCCCAGTGCTCACCACAGCCCCGTGTTCACCACAGCCCTAGTGCTCATCACAGCCTGGTGCTCACCACAGCCCAGGTGCTCACCACAGCCCAGTGCTCACCACAAACCCAGTGCTCACCACAGCCCTGTGCTCACCACAGCCCGGTGCTCACCACAGCCCAGGTGCTCACCACAGCCCTGGTGCTCACCCGTGCTCACCACAGCCCCGTGTTCACCACAGCCCCGGTGCTCATCACAGCCTGGTGCTCACCACAGCCTGGTGCTCACCACAGCCCAGGTGCTCACCACAAACCCGGTGCTCCTCACAGCCCCAGAATTCTACCACGCAGAGCCAGTTATTATCCTGTTTACAGTGAGCACCATGAGCACAGACATACCAAAGGAAGCTGCCACAAGAAGCTCCTCCCAAATAAGGCTCTGTGAGGCATCGCTCTGCGGCTGAGCTGAGGATGAGCTTGTTAAGCAAAGTGCTGGCATGTAGGAAGGGGGCAGTGCCCGGCTGAGTTGTTGGCAGTGCTGCTGAAGATGGGGAGACTGCAACATGCCAGTGGCACCTGCTCCTGTGGGCGGGCATCTCCTCCTGTGGGCGGGCACCTGCTCCTGTGAGCGGGCACCTGCTCTATGGGCGGGCACCTGCTCCTGTGGGTGGGCACCTGCTCCTGTGGGTGGGCACCTGCTCCTGTGGGTGGGCACCTGCTCCTGTAGGTGCACCTGCTCCCGTGGGCGGGCACCTGCCAGGTGAGCAGCGGGGCTGGTGAGACAGCACAGACTCCCACTGGGCGGGCAGACAGCAGAAAGGAAGTGGCAGGAGGCAGCCTGGAGCAGTGTCCTGGCCGGGCACGGGTGGGGTCAGAGCCGGCGGAAACGCCACCCTTAGGACGATGAGGAGCCCTGGAAGGCTTTGGACACAAACAAGCCACCTCATTTAAGAGCCATGGCAGCTGTAAGGAGGGTGTTCCACAGGCAGAAAGTGCTCATGGGAGGGCACTAGGGACTCCAGACAGAACCACGAGGCCAGCGCCTCGGCAGGGAGAGCTCAGGCCGAGAAAGCCCGGCTGCCAGCCAGTCCCTGAGCTGTGCGGAGCCACCAGCCGGTCTCCAGGTGGCCGAGTCTTCAGGCTCAGACAGTGAGGGCAGACAGCTCGGCGTCAGGGGTCAGTGACGGTCTCAGTCGCTGGAAGGAGTGGTTTGAGGGTAAGGTAATAAACTATTTCAGGGACTGTCTCAGGGCCTGGCATGAGTGCCAAAACGGCCCAGCTGACACCCAGGCCGGGGCTGGGAGGAAGTAAGAAGATAAGAGTTGCAGCCTTTCAGAATGATCAGTGGTTCCCAGTATGCAGAGCTGTAATATCTCAGAAGAGCGGGAGTGCTATTACATACTGCATTTGGGCTTAAACCACCGACCTGTGTGTTTCAGACAAAAGTCTGGTTAAGAGAAGATGACCTTGTTGGACCAGGACCAACTGACAGTCAAAGGTAGGGGCATAGCAATGTGCTCTGGCCCCAGGACCAGGAGGTGAGAGGGTCCAGCCAGCGGGTTCAAGAACCAGCTCTGACAACAGGACGGACGGCCAGGATGGTGGGGGGCCAGGATGGTGGGGGGCCAGGATGGTGGGGTGAGGGACATCACCTTCTAACAGTAGGAGGGCTGTGAACCAAGCTTGAATGGAGACAGAATGTGGAGGACCTGGGGAGGGAGTTTTTTGACTAGGAAGGACAGTGCCATGAGAACATAATATGAATTATGCATAAGGAGTCAATCAGACCTGAACTCCTTGGAGAGGAAATGGATATGCTGCATACTTGCCTTTCTCACTTCTTTTTTGTAATTAATTTATTTTTGTTAAATTTATTGGAGTGACTTTGGTTAATAGGCTCATACAGGTTTCAAGTGTGCATTTCTATTATACAGATCTGTATATTTATTAGTGTTTACCACCCAAATCGAATTTTCTTCCATCACCATGTATTTGGCCCCTCTCCCTTCACCCCTTCCCTCTGGTGACCACCATACTGGGTCTGTGCCTCTGATTCTCAGTCTGATGTCACACAGCAGTGACATCACGCATTTCGGCGCTGTCTGACTGGCATATTTCATTAATAATGTTCTCAAGGTGCGTCCATGGCCCTGCCCATGGCAGCACTTCCTGTGCCTCGTGGCTGAGTCACGTTCCGTGGTGTGTAGCGACCACATCTCCACCTGGGCCTCTGTGGCAGGGCACGTGGGCTGTCTCCATGCAGTGAGCTTAGGGGAACACATCTTTGAGAAAAACATTTCCAGCTTTTGGGGTGCTTAGAAAAGGGGTTGTAGGTCACATGTAACTATTTTTCTTTTAAGCCACCAGTTTCCCATGGTGGCCGCACCAGTCTGCATTCCCACCAGCAGTGAATGAGGGTTCCCTTTTCTCCATAGCCTCTCCAACACTCACGCGCCTTGTTGATAATGGCCATTCTAGCAGGTGTGAGGTGGTGTCTCATAGTTTGGATTTGGATTTCCCTAACTGCTAGCGAGGCTGAGATCTCATCTTCCGGCCATTCACACGTCTTCTTGGGAGAGGTGTCTGTTCAGGTCCTCTGCCCACTTTTCAGTGATGTTGTTTGTTCTGTGTTGAGTTATATGAGTGGAATCTTCAGGGTTTTCTATACCCAGAGTCATGTCATCTGCAAGGAGTGACAGTTCTTCATTCCTGGTTTGGATGCCTTATTCCCTTCTCTTGACTGATTGCTCTGACTGGGACTTCCAGCTAGCCTGAATTGAGTAGGAGCACCAAGACAGGACATCCGTCTCTCTTGTTCCTGATCTTAGAGGAAAAGCTTTCAGTTTTTCACTACTGAGTATATTGGCTGAGGGTTTATCATACACTAGAGACACGATGCATGAAATTCGTGCAAGGGGTCCGGACCTCATAGACTCGGCTTCATTCAGAAGAACATCTGGAAGGACGTCCAGAAGGTTGTTTGGCTGTCCAGTCTAATTATTATAGACTAGAGGCCTCGTTCATGAAATTCGTGCATGGGGGCAGGGGGCAGAGGTGTCCTTCAGGCCAGCCTGCACCCTCTCCAACCTGGGACCTCTCGAGGGATGTCTGACTGCTCGTTTAGACAGTCTGACATCCGTCTCACAATCCAGGACTGCTGGCTCCCAAATGCTCACCTACCTGCCTTCCTGATTGCTCCTAACAGCTTCTGCCTGCCAGCCTGATCACCCCCTAACCACTCTCCTGCCAGCCTGATTGATGTCTAACTGCTCCCCTGTCAGCCTGTTTGCCCCCAACTTCCCTCCTCTGCCAGTCTGGTCACCTCTAACTGCCCTCCCCTGTAGGCTTGATCACCCCCAACTGTCCTCCCTCCCTGGTCCCTCCCAACTGGCCCTCCCCTACTGGCAATCTTGTGGTGGCCACCTTGTGTCCACATGGGGGCAGGATCTTTGACCACACGGGGGCGACCATCTTGTGTGTTGGAGTGATGGTCAATCTGCATATTACTCTTTTATTAGATAGGATAGAGGCATGGTGCACAGGTAAAGGCCAGCTGGTTTCCCCTGAAGGGTATCCTGGATCAAGTGGGGGTTCCCTTGGGGAATGGTGTCACCTGGGCGAGGGGCCTATGGTGGTTTTCAGGCCAGCCACACACACCCCAGCGACCCAAGCAGAGGCTCTGGTATCTGGGATTTATCTCCTATAATTGAAACTTTGTAGCCTGGAGTGGAGCCAAGCCTCCTGCTTGCTCTGTGGTGGCAGCCATTTCTGTTGGGATTTATTTAACTTCTATAGTTGAAACTTTGGCCTTAAGTGGAGGCCTGGGCCAGCCAGGGTATGTGGAAAGCTTGGCTTCCTCTATCACCTGGGAAACCCAAGCCTCCCTCCTGCTTTCTCTGTGGCCACAGCCATCTTGGCTGGGTTAATTTATATACTCTGATTGGCTAGTAGGCGTGGCTAGTGGGCATGGCTTGTGAGTGTAGTAGAGTGATGGTTAATTTGCATATTACTCTTTTATTATATAGGATAGCCTTCATTATGTTGAGATACTTTCTTTCTGTACCCTTTTATTAAGTGTTTTAATCATAAATGGATGTTGTATGTTATCAAAATTGTTTTGCATCTATTGATAAGGTCATATAATTTTTATCCTTCCTTTTGTTAATGTAATGTAGTGTATTATATTGATTGATTTGCATTTGTTGAACCATTCTTATGCCCCTGAATGAACCCGACTTGATCATGATGCATTATTTTTTGGATATACTTATTGTATTTGATTTGCTAGTATTTTGTTTAGGATTTTTGCATCTGTATTCATCAGGGATGGTGGTCTGTAGTTGTGTATGTGTGTGTGTGTGTGAGAGAGAGAGAGAGAGAGAGAGAGAGAGAGAGAGAGAGATCCTGGCCAGGTTTTG
The DNA here is from genome assembly GCA_036971965.1 of Nyctalus aviator. Lineage (NCBI taxonomy): Eukaryota > Metazoa > Chordata > Mammalia > Chiroptera > Vespertilionidae > Nyctalus > Nyctalus aviator. The sequence continues at coordinate 52,738,087 of CM072933.1, read as the reverse complement.
GTATCAGAGTTGTATTGGCCTTGTAGAATTTGATAGGAAGCATTGCCTCTTCAATTTTGGGGGAGAGTTTGAGAAGGATAGGTTTTAAATCTTCTTTGAACACTTGGTAGAATTCACTGCTGAAGCCATCTGGTCCTAGACTTGTATTTTTTGAGAGATTTTTTATGGTTGTTTCAATTTCCTCACTGCTGATCACTATACTTAGATCTCCCATTTCTTCATGATTCAGTCTATGAAGGTTGTATACTTCTAGGAACTTATCCATTTCTTCTAGGTTATTGAATTTGGTGACATATGCACTTTCTTGTTTTCTAATATAATCCTTTGTATACCTGTGATATCTGGCAATTTCTCCTCTTTCATTCCTAATTTGTTTACATGGGTCTTTTCTCTTTTCCTTAGTGAGTCTAGCCAGGGGATTGTCAAGGTTGTTAATCTTTTCAAAGAACCAGCTTTATGAAGTCTTTTATTAAATCTCTCCTGCATCCTTAGCTTCCCAGAGGGAACACCAGTGGCCTGAGCACCCCCTCCGCAGCCCACACAGGACCCTGGGAATCTGTGGGAGCCTGTCTTGTGGGTAACAGGGCACCTTCTGGAAAGTGTGGCCACCACTTCCCTGGCTGGCAGCCTGGGCGGCTCCTGGGCTGTGTGAGCCAGGGCAGGCATGACAGGGAGCTCAGCCTGCCCTGCTGCCTGGTCTCCAGACTGTGCCTGTCACGCTGCCCACCCAGCACTCCCTGAGAGCTGGCACAGCCCCCTGTCCAGCCACTGCCCTCCCAGCACTCCCTGAGATCTGGCACAGCCCCCGGCCCAGCTGCACCACCTGACTTCTGCAGTGAGACCTGCTGGGCCTCTGGAGATCTTCCTGTCCCGTGGCCCCGCCTCATGCACTCGCTCTGGGTCAAAGCACATGCCCTGTCTGCCAAGCACTCCTCCCTGCCCCCAGAGACCCCTGCTGATTCTTAGCCTCTGTACAGAGATGCTGCACTCAGAATCTGAGAGCCCTCAAAGCAACTCCCAGGTCCCTTTTGGGCAATGCAAAGGGTCCCCTCCTCTCCTATGGGTGGTCCTCTCCTATGGAAAATTCCAAACCTTGGCATCAGTCAGTCCCAGCAGCTCCATGCCAGGCCTGCCCCAGTCCTGCTGGTTTCACGGGTTCCTTTGGCACCACATAGGTGCAGGGAGCCGCCTGCCACTCCCTGCTCACTCCTGCCAGGCAGCACCCTGGGCTGCGCACCAGGCCTGCCTCTGGGCCACCCTAGTCCCTAGGGTGCAGGAGCAATCCAAGCAGCCAATGCACACTCCCACGTGGGAGCGAATAGCGTTGTCCGGGTGCACATTCCTCCCAGATGGCGCTCTGGGTGAGCGGAGAAGAGTGTACACCGTGAGCTCCACCAACTCACGGAAGCCAACGAGGCAGGAGACCCAGGAGCAGGCCCACCCGGACCCCCCTGGAGGGCACAGGCTCCAAATCATCTCACTACTTTTTAAGTTTATATTTTACAACGTATTAAACTCACAAATATTACGCACATTAAGGTATGAGCAATAAATGGTATGAGTATGCCTTCCATCCAGCTGAGAGAGCCTGCATCAGGGGCAGATGCCCCTCCCCAAGGGCTCCCCCTCCTCCCCCGGAGCGTGCCTTTGTCATGTTAGACCACGGATGTCAGCACAGTCATGTGTGGTGCACACCTGTGAGCTTCAGGCAGCTACAGCCTGCCCGCCTGCCGCCTGCAGCTGCCCAGGCTCAGGGTCAGGACCACCTGGGAACACGGTCGCAGAGGTGACCCTGTCCCTGTCCACACGCAGGCCTCTGAGCTCCCCGAGCCCTGGACAACCCCAACTCTCACCCACGTGTAGCGCCCACTGGCCTAGCCTTCGGGTTCTGTGATGTATTCATGTGACAGATGCGCTCCAGGTACTACAGATCACAGCTGCACACAATCGCACCTTGTGACCAACCACAACTGTGCCATGTTCATTCGCTCCATAACCGATGACCATCTAAATGTGTTCATTTGGTTGCTGTTATGAGCAAGGCTTGTGTGTGCATGTTCTTGTGTGTGCGTCTTACTGCACTTGCATGAGAATTCCTCCAGGGAGCACGCCTAGAAAGCACCCCTACAGAACACAGACATCCTCTCATTTCCTAGCAATTTCCCCTTCCTCAGGGACCGCCAGTTTATGCTCGCATGGTAGAGCTCCTGCCCGGCCTCCTTGCCTGTATGGATAGTGCACGCTTCCCGGGCTTGTCATCCTAGTGAGTATGAATGGCACATCCTGGATTTCATTCCCACCTCCCTACTTCTCAGCAGGGCTATGCCTCTTCCACACGCGTATGAATCGCTGTGCTTCCTTTCCTGTGTCTGTATTTTTGTCCAATTTCTATCAGTTGCGTTTCTGGCACTTCGATTTCATGGACTTTTTAAAAAACCTGGATGCTAACTCAGTCTTTCTCAAATGCTATAGATGTCCTCCCAGTTTCCAGAGTGTTTTGTGGAAGTGACCTACACCAGAAAACTCATCTACACTGCTGTTTCCTTGGTAGAATTATTTTTATTACTAATTAAATTTCTTATCTCATAGGGATTTTCTTTGCTTTTCCTTCTTTATCCCAAATCATGTTTTCCTGAAAGTTCAGCCATGTTGCCCAACGTTCCTGTAGAGTGGCTTGCCTTGCTCACGCCCCTGCATCTCTCTGGTGCATGGAAAGCTGTACGCATCCATTTCTAACAACAGTGACTGGTGCCCTCACTCTTATATTCATGCTAGAATTCGTCTGTTTCATGCATATTTTTAAAAAATACATTTTGTCTTAACTGCTACTGGTATGTGCTGGCTTTCCATTTCATTCATTTCTACCGTTATCTTTCATATTTTTATACTTTGTTCAGATTTAGTACATGGTTATTTTCCCATTTTAAGTATGAATCTTAGCTGATAAGTCATACCATTTGTCTTTTCTGATGAAGTATTTCAAATAATAAATCTACACCACTATTGCCTTAGCTACATCCACTGCTCTGGTCTATTTTTGACCCATGCTTAGTTTACTGTAGATTTTTAAGCATTTTCAAACATGTGGGTGTTTTCCTTCGTCATCTTCCCAGTGACTTCTACTGTTGAGTGCGCTGTGGCGAGAATGTGGCGCTGGGAAGCCCGCAGCCTTCCTGTGGCCGGTGCGCAGGCACTCTCATGTGCATTCCTGTCTGCTTGCTGGTTCTGTGGTCCATTTTAGGTCCATTATGTCAAGAATTTGTCTATTTCTGCTTGTATTCAGCATTATAGTTTCAAAAATTTTAAAAACACATTCTGAAGGGGGATACCAATATGGCAGCATAGGTAAATACTAAACTGCTGCCTCGCACAACAATTTCAAAACTACAACTAAAATCTACCACCCAGAACCACAGGAAAGCTGGCTGAGTGGAAGTTCTACAACTAGAAGGAAAGAGAAAAGAGCATTGAGACATGCACAAGCGCTGTAAAGCTGAGATACGGAGGCGCGAATTGAGCTGGTGGAGGGTGACTGAATGCACTGCTTTTTTCAACCCGAATGGGAGACAAGCTCCCAATTACTCTGACCTCCAGTTTCTGGGGATATGCTGGACACCTAAATTCCTATGGGGAGAAGCTTAACTGTCTTCCATCAGGTTGGAAAGTGAGGGCGGCTTTCTTGCAGAGGTGCAAGCAGCAATCACTGTTTACTGCACTGGGCATGGGGCACAAGTCTTGGAAAAAGGGAGATGCAGAGATGCTGACTGGCAGCCATCATTGCTTGCCACGCCCTAGCCTAGTGATTCTGAGACCCCACTCTGCACAATCTACCAGGCTCCATGCAATGGCTTTTGCATATGAATGGCCTGCCCTATCACAGCTTAACCTATCAAACTGCAGCTCTGGTAAGACTTACAAGTATAGGAAATGCACAGAACCCCAAACAAAAAGAATCCAAAGAGGACCACACCAAAACACATCATAATTAAAATGCCAATGGCATTATACACACACATACACACACACTAGTGGCCCAGTGCCAAAATTCGTGCACAGGGCGTTGGGGAGGGGGGGGACACAGCTCAACCTGCACCTTCTCCAATCAGATACTCCTTGGGGGATATCCGACTGTCGGCAGTCAGACATCCCTCTCACAATCTGAGACCAGTGGCTCCCAACCGCTCATCTGCCTTCCTGCTTGATCATCTGTAACTGCCTCTGCCTGCCTGCCTGATTGCACCTAACCCCTCTCTCTTATCACCCCTAACTTACCTGCATGCCTGCCTGATCACCCTTAACTGCCCTCCCCTGGTTGCCCCTAATTGCCCTCCCCTGCCAGCCTGATCTCACCCAGTCTCTGTCTTTGTTCTCAGCAGTCCACAGGTCTCCCTGTCTCCCTCTTCCTCTTTCCTGGCTGGGAGGGGGTGGGCCAGTGGAGGTTGCTTCACCCTCTGCCTGCCCTCCCTTCCATCCATGTCTCTCAGGCCCAGTTTGTTTTGTTTCTTCATTCTGAGAAAGGCTCTGAGAGCAAGCTGGGGGGGGGGGGGGGGAAGAAAGGGAGAGAGAAGACTGTGAGCTGGTGGGTGCTGTGTGTGTCTGTGCATGTGTGGTTGTGAGTGAGTGTGAGTGCTGGCCCAGCCTCTCCCGGCCCCGGCCCCACTGCCACAAGTCCCCACCCACCAGAGAAGCCTAGGCATTAGGTCAACCCTTTGGTCATTGTGGATGTGATGGACCCCGTGTTTTTATATATTAGGACTAGAGGCCCAGTGCACAAAATTTGTGCATGGGGGCGGGGGGGTATCCATTAGCCCAGCCTGCACCCTCTCCAATCTGGGACCCCTTGAGAGATGTGCAACTGCCCATTTAGACCCGATCCCTAAACGGGCAATTGGACATCCCTCTCATAATCCTGGACTGCTGGCTCCAAACTGTCACCTGCCTGCCTGATTGCCCTTAACTGCTTCTGCCTGCCTAACCACTTCCCTGCCAGCCTTTTTGATGCCTAACTGCTCCCCTGCTGCCCCAATTGCCCCTAACTGCCCTCCCTTGCCAGCCTGATCACTCCCAACTGACCTCCCCTGCAGGCCCAGTCACCACCAACTGCCCTCCCCTGCAGGCCTCAGTCCCCTACTGACTATCTTTGTGGTGGCCATCTTGTGTCCACATGGGGGCGGCCATCTTGTGTGTTGGGATTGATGGTCAATTTGCATATTACCTCTTTATTATATAAGATTTCTTTGAGCTTTGTCAGTCAGCATGGGCATGACTTGGTCATAAGCCTACAAAGGGGGTTGCCAATTTTCAAGAAAATGTCTTCCCTCCATATAGCTCCAAAGCTAAGACAGGACCTGTCCCCGGCCATGCCCTCTGCACAGCAAGCTCATTTCCTGTTCCCCCACAATGAGTGCTGACTTCACGTATAAATCCTTCATTAGCCCCACGTCTGCTTGCTCCTCCCACCTGCCCCGCGTGTCTGTGCCCACAGTCAGAAGAATAGAGCAGCTCAGCATCTCCCTGGTTTGGCCCATAGATTTGAGGCACGAATGACATTTGAAGCTCATGTTTCCTACCATTTCTGTTCTTCACTTTGACGTGGCCTCTGGGCACTGTGCTCATGACTGTCCTGTGTCTGTTTAAAATGTTTTTAAATATCCAGCTTTTTTTAGGTCTTTTCCTTTGAGAGGATTGCTAGACTAATTATTCTCCCATTGAGACCGCCTACCAAACCTGTACATAGAAGTCCCTTCTTCAGGAATAACCCACCCCAAACTTCAATACTGAGTCTCAGCCTGTGACTGCCTACACCTCGGTCTTAGGCTGAAGTTTCTATTTGTTCATGAGGATGCCTTTCCCTACATTTATTATCATTACTACTAGAGGCCCAGTGCACGAAACTCATGCACTCGGGGAGGGGGCGGGGTAAGTCCCTCACCTGGCCCCTGCCCTCTCACAGTCTGGGAACCCTCAGGAGATGTCCGACTGATGGCTTAAGCCTGCTCCCCCCAGGGATTGGGCCTAAGCCGTCAGTGGGACATCCTTAGCGCTGCCACAGAGGCGGAAGAGGCTCCCGCCACCATGGCTTCTGGCTGAGGGGCACACTGATCACCAGCAGGCAACTCCTGGCAAGCATCTTCCCCCTGGTGGTCAGTGTGAGTCATAGCGACTGGTTATTTTGCTATTCAATCATTTTCATATTAGCCTTTTATGCTTGCAGGATCAGGCCAAAACTTGCTCTCCTACATCCCCAAAGGTCCTAGATTGCGAGAGGATGCAGACAGGCAGAGGGACCCCAATGGTGCACAATTGGGACCAGGGAAAGATGTGGGAGTTGGCCAGCCAGGGAGGGACCACAGAAGGGCTCTGGGTCATGTCCAGCCCATCTCACTCAGTCCCTATCAGCCAGACCCCAGCAACAAGCTAACCTACTGGTTGGAGTGTCTCTCCGCTGGTGGTCAGTTCATGTCATAGCTAATGGTTGAGTGGCCTTAACATATTATTAGCATATTATGCTTTGATTGGTTGAATGGATGACCAGATGACCAGACGACTGGACACTTACCATATTTATTATATAGGATGATGAAGGCTATTTTGAGGGGTCCAAGATGAGAATGTGCAACTTTCTCCATTTTATCAAATCCCAGTTGTATTCTTTAAAATATTTTGTATTTTACATTTTAGTGGGAGCATTTTAATATTACTATTAGTGCAGTTGTCCCCTTGCCTCCCCCTCCCTTGGCCTCCACCAAACTCCTGCCCCTGGGGCATGCATGCCTGTTCTTTAGTTAGTCCCTTCCCTTCCTCTCACTATTCCGCTTGCAAGAAGGTAACGGCTTTTCAGGCTCCACCTCATCTTGGTGTAGATGCTGAATTTTTCTGTTATCTTACCTTCCGAGGGTCTCATAGGCCTCACCCATCAGTCCCTCATCAATACAGCTAGTTTATATATATCTGAGCAATATGGACACGTGGAGCAGGAAGGTTTCAGAGGGTCAGCGATAGAGAGAGTTAAAATGTAAGCTCTAGAGAATGTACTGACTGCTGGAACCGGAATAGAATGGGAGCAAAATACTGCTAGCAGCAGCTCTTTCTTCAGTGAAAGGGGTATTTATAGATTGATAACAAAGATATGATAACAACTAAAACAAGTAGAGAACAGAATGGAGTTTCCAATTAATATCACATCCTTCTTGCCAGTCACTGAGGAAAAAATATTCTTTTGTGCCTTATAACACACAACGATTTCTATGAAAACAATAAAATGTAAGACTTGCTTTGTGCACTGAATAATAAAATACTCTCTGTTCTAATTTTGTACTAAGCTTGCACAAGGAAACTTAATCTTCATTTTAGTCAAAGAAGTTATTAGGAAGCCTTGACAAATCTCTACTTCACTTACAACGAATTAAGACTAAAGAGAAGTCAGACAAATTCTAAAGAAAAGCCAATCCTCACATCCTCCCGGAAGACAGGCACTTAATTTACTGGTTAAAAGCAACCTGCCCTTCTGAGTGAGCACCATGTATGATGAGCACAGTGTATGATGAGCTACCATGTGAGTCAGCACATGTATGATGAGCTAATATGTGACTCAGAGAGCACAGTGTATGGTGAGCTAGCATGTAACCCAGAGAGCACAGTGTATGGTGAGCTAGCATGTGACTCAGAGAGCACAGTGTATGATGAGCTAATATGTGACTCAGAGAGGACAGTGTATGTATGATAAGCTACCATGTAACCCAGCATATGTATAATGAGCTAGCATGTAACCCAGAGAGCACAGTGTATGATGAGCTAGCATGTAACCCAGAGAGCACAATGTATGGTGAGCTGGCATGTGATTCAGAGAGCACAGTATGATGAGCTAGCATGTGACTCAGCGAGCACAGTGTACGGTGAGCTAGCATGTGACTCAGAGAGCACAGTATGATGAGCTAGCATGTGACTCAGAGAGGACAGTGTATGATGAGCTAGCGTGTGACTCAGTACATGTATGATGAGCTAGCATGTGACTCAGAGAGCACAGTGTATGGTGAGCTAGCATGTGACTCAGAGAGCACAGTGTATGATGAGCTACCATGTGTCTCAGAGAGCACAGTGTATGATGAGCTAGCATGTGACTCAGCACATGTATGATGAGCTAGCATGTGACTCAAAGAGCACAGTGTATGATGAGCTACCATGTGACTCAGTGGATGTATAATAAGCTAGCATGTGACTCAGAGAGCACAGTGTATGACGAGCTACCATGTGACTCAGAGAGTACAGTGTATGATGAGCTACCATATGACTCAGCACATGTATGATGAGCTAGCATGTGATTCTGTGAATCAGCACTGTGAGAAGGGGAGTGAGGCCTGGCCGCCTGCCTGAGAGGCTGTGTGTCCTCAGCCACAGTCTCCGGCCCGCTGGGGGGCCTCGCTGCATCACAGCATAAGCATCCATTCCTGTGGAGAAAGCCCACAGGCTGTAGATATCCTCAGCCTTGGACTCAGAAGAGGAGATGACAGCTGAGATGGACACTGGCACTGGATTCTAACGTCTGCCTTCTGCTCCTGTGAGAAATCAAAAGCGGCGCCAGCACTGCAGCCTTCATCAGAAACACGGAGTGTCCGTCCGTGACTGTCAGACTCGGCTGCTGCTGCCTGGCCTCAGCCCCGACGTACCGGCAACAAGAACAGAATCCAAGAAACCACGGGATGTGCGCCCTGCCCTGTGTGCTCCAAGCCCCTCCGCTGATTGCCCTGCCGCACGATGCAGTGATGGGGGGACGGAGAGAGGAGAGAAAGGAGGAAAAGGAAGAGCAAGCTGCAGGACGGTCTAGCAGTGAGGAGCACTCGCCGTACAGATGTATGTGACGGCGTGGACAAACAGGGAGAGGGACACGCAGTGACTTCTGGGAAGTGGGTGCCACCGGGAATCCAAGGGCATAGCAACCAGACCCACTGCCCACCTGCTGCCTCTCCCTCTCCTGTGCCAGCCCAGCCCGGTGACCGGTCCCCCCTCTACCCTGGGGCTCAGCTGGTGGGAGGTGACCCCATGCCCCAAACCAGAGGGCACTGGTGTGGCCAGCCTGGGGCCCTACACGTGGGGCCGGTTAGGGAGTGTCTGAGGTTTCCGCCGGTTGTGTGTGAGGGGCCCTCCTTGGGGCGTCCGGGAAGGTCAGCCAATCCTAAGAGAGACCAAGAAGACTAGTCCCTGCCGAGGGGGGGAGGGCTGAGTCATGGGGACTCCATGAGGGGATGCCAGCACGGGGATGGACAGCAGATAGGACGCAGTTGAGCACACCCTCAGCCTCTGAAGGCCGTCCCGTGCCCTGCCTGTCCCTGGGCCTGGGCCCGGTGAGATGATAAAGGAAATGGGGATGAAAAAGGAAATGACTCAGCAGATGTATAATAAGCTAGCATGTGACTCAGAGAGCACAGTGTATGATGAGCTACCATGTGACTCAGAGAGCACAGTGTATGATGAGCTAGCATGTGACTCAGAACATGTATGATGAGCTAGCATGTGACTCAGAGAGCACAGTGTATGGTGAGCTAGCATGTGACTCAGAGAGCACAGTGTATGATGAGCTAGCATGTGACTCAGCACATGTATGATGAGCTAGCATGTGACTCATGTTCCTCTACCTTATGTCACAGGTAGCTGACCATACAGAACCTCGTGTGCCCGGGAGGTGGCACAGAGCACACTTCAGTCATATCTGAAATGGTCCACTTTTGGGAAAAGTTGCGATCAGGAACGGCAGCCTCTGGCTGCTGGGCCTGCCGGCGTCTGTGCTAACGTGAGCCACACCTCCCGGGCTCCAAGGGGTTTTGGAAGCCGCCCACGTGGGCTGGAGTGGAGACACGTCCAGATGGGATTAGCCTTCAAAGCAGCAGTGAACACTGAAGAGTTTCCTGTTTGGGCAAAACAGATGTAAAAGGCACACACATGTAAGCATGGTCTGATCTTTAAGACTTCAGTAAAATTTTAGAACCTTTTGACATCAGGGGGAATATTTTAAACTTTTAATCAGACCCTAAACGTATGAAGGCTGCGCCATCACATTACTAGTCGCTTCCTTTTATTCCCAGAAAGACGTGGGTCTGGCACACCCGGTGCAGGCCAGCATCTTCCAGCCAGAGAGACCATTTATTCCCCTCCCAGGCCTCGCCGGCTCATCTAAAGAAGTGCTCCCACCAGAACAGGCTCCTGGCGGTCTGCTGTGTGCAGAGCCTGTGGAGCAGAGGCGAGTGAGCCAGGGCAGTTGTGCCGAGAGCGTGGGGAGCTGCTGTGCAGGGCTGGCCCGTTCGGGGGCAGGGTGACCCCAGGAGCCGCCGGAGGGCTGTCCTGGCCCCGCACTGTCTCACCCATCAGCCTCACACTCACTGAGGACACATGGCCCCATGCCGGCCAGGACACAGAAAGGAGCCGAGATTCCCCTGCTCCCAAAAGCGTGGTTCCTGGCCATCACTCAGCATCCCCCGTAGCCTGGTTAGGCATGCAGGACCAGGCCCTCAGCCTTACCTGGTCAGAAGCTGCCTTTTGACAAGATCTCTGGGCGATCCATAGACATGTAAGCATTTTAAAATTTGTTTTTCATTACAATTGACATGAAATATTTCACTGGTTTCCGATGTGACACAGTGACTCCACACGTCTGCGCCTCGCAGGGCGATTGCTCCGTCACACAGAGAAGGCAGGGAAGGACGTGGCCCAGCCTCTCGTGCCCTGGCTGTGTGACTTGGACAAAGCACTGGTTCCTTGGAGTCAGCTGTCAATGGGCTAACAGTCCTTCCCAGGGTTTTGACTTAATTCAGCGAAATTCACCATGTCCCGCACAGAGCCATGCAGCCAGCCTCCTCCTCCTCTGCACCTCAGAGCCCACCGCTCTTTCTACAACCTCCGAGCGCCAGCAAAGCCCGCCTCGGCCTGGCCGCCCCACCCGCTGCCCCGCGGCCTCGACCCAGCCCCCCGGAGCCTAGAGCAGACCACCGCCCACGTTTAGATGGGTGTTGCTCGCAGTTCCCAGAGACCCCAGATTCACAGGCCTCACTCCAAGATGCAAAGTGGGACTCACCTCATATCATTATACACAGTGCCCACTGACAAGAAGTGACATGGGTTCTTTTATTTCTTTCTACAGGCCCGGTGCACGAAATTCATGCACAGGGCGTCCCTCAGCCCAATCTGCACCCTCTCCAATCCAGGAGCCCTCAAGGAATGTCCTACTGAAGGCTTAGGCCCACCCCCCATGGTTCTCTGCTCTCTGCGGTGTCTGCCTGCTCCACACCATGGTGATCGGCAAGCATGTCCTGCTGGGTGCTATCAAGCTGCGTGGCTGCCCTTGCATCTCAGGGCCAGCAATGGTCCTGGGAGCCTGCGGGAATGGCACCCGTGCCTGGGACCCAGGCCACTTGGCACCTGTGTATGCAAATTAAGCCGCCATTTTTGGGTTAGTTTGCATACGTACTCCTGATGGGCTGGTGGTTTGTCACAGGGATACGGTCATTTTGCATCTTTCTTTTATTAATGTAGATTCATTTTACTAGTATTGTTGAGAGTATTATCGATTTCCCCCATTTCCCTGTGCCCCACTCCACCCATCTCCCATCCCACCCCATGTCTTAACCTATCTATGGTCTGTGTCTGTGGACTGTGCACATATGCTTGTAAGTTCCTTGGTTAATCTCTTCCCGCCACCTTCCCTCTGAAAGCTGTCAGTCTGTTCTATGCTTCCATGTCTGTGGTCCTTTCTTTTCCCCCATTGATTTCACTGCGTAGATTCCATGTGTGAGTGAGACCGTGTGGTACCTGTCTCTCTGACTGCTATTTCACTCAGCACGGTTCTCCCAGACCCGCAGGCAGCCTCCCAGCAAGCGCCTCCTTCTCCTGCACAGCTGCACATTGTCCTGTTAATAAACAGCACAAATCGCTTCTGCTCACAGGAGAGCCAGCTCTCCGCTGCTCCGGAACGCTTGCCGCCAGGTCCCGTGACAGGTCTCCTCCATCACCCTGCTTCGTCTCCCGCTCCCCGCGAGGGGCCCTCATGCCAGCCACCACGGCAGCTGACCTTAAATCCTGACGACCTGTGCCTGGCAGGGCCGCAGGGAGGGGGTGCCCTCGGGCTCTCTCTGTGCATTGGTTTACCAAGAAAACCCACTGTCTCACCCGAGACAGAAGCCAAAGTCTCCAGAGCTTGGCATTTTTAGTGGCTCTTTTATTCTATTTCATTGATTTTTGTATTTCATCACATTCTGTCCAGTTTTACTCTACTATATTTAACAAGGTGGAGACTGGCCCTCCCATGAGCCAGGGCCCACAGGCCGCCCAGCATGTCCTAAGGACATTCACGGAAGCCCCCTCCTTGGCTGTGACCTGCATGATGGACAGGCTGGAGCGGGGAGCCGAGGCCAACACTCCTTCTCTTCAGCTCTCTCCTCTGCTGCCTTCTTGTTCTTAGACTTGGGGATGCTTTTTGTTTCTAATTTTTATTCAATTTGTTTAAACTAAAAAAAAGTCTACCCATTTCTCCACTTCCCATCATCCTCCCCCCGCACACACAGACATACACCTTGTGTGCTCTTATGACCACCACCTGCATCAGTTCTCGGAATCCACGTCCTCATCTGTCTGTTTTTGTTTTAGACTCCACATGTGAGAGGTCATTTGGAATAAAACTTGGGAGTCCCATCCATGTTGTCTCAAATGGCAATGTTTCATTCTTTTCTATGGCTGAGTAATATTTCATTATATATAGCTATACTAATAAAAGCCTCGGTGGCCCTCGAGTGCGACGTTGCCACAAGATGGCCACCACAAGAGGGCCATGCACACACTGGAGGCAGGGCCCAGGGGCTGCTCCATGCAATGAGGCCTGGGGACCCCATATCTGCAAGTGGAGGGCAGTTGTGGGTGATCAGGCTGGCAGGCAGGCGAGCGGTTAGGAGCCAGAGGTCCTGGATTGTGAGAGGTCCGTCAGACATCCCCTGAGGGGTCCCAGATTGGAGAGGGTGCAGGCTGGGCTGAGGGACACCGCCCCCCAGGCATGAATTTTGTGCACCGGACAATAGTGTGTGTGTGCGTGTATATATATAGTCTCACAACTTCTTTATCCATTCTTCCACTAACGGGCACTCAGGCTGTTTCCACATCTGGGCGATTGTAAATATTGCTTTAATGAACTGGGTGCACTTATCTTTTTAAAGTAATGTTTTCACTTTCTTGGAATAGATGGTAGTTCTATTTTTCATTTTTGAGGAACTTCCAGGCTGTTTTCCATTGCACCAACTCACATGCCCACCAGCCATGCCCACACCCCTTTGCTCACCCCTCACCAGCTCTGCTACCGTTGCCTTTCCCACCGGCCACCCCGCCCGTGTGAGGTGGCCAACGTGGTCCGATCTGCATCCCCCGCTGCTCAGCGATGTGAGCCTCCTGTCACTGCCTGGTGGCCATGTGCTGTCTTCTCTGAAGAATTGTCTGTCCAGATCCGCTACCCACTCTCAGTCAGACTGTGCTTGCTATCAAACCCTGTGAGTTGTTAATGTATTTAGATGTCGGCCTTCTCTAGACATATACTCTGCAAGCGTTCCTCCCATTCGCAGCCGCCTTTTCGCACCGTTTCCTCCCGGTGCTTGCAGCCTCAGCCTGACACAGACCACTTGGATTTTGGTTGTTTTATGTTTTTGTTAGTTTGTTTGTTTTGTTTTGGCTTTTGGTGCCAGGTCCAAAAAAAAACCTCTGAGACGGATCCAGGAGTTTGCTGTCTGTTTTCTTACCAGTAGTTTTCTGGTTCCCAGTCTCACAGCCACGTCTTTATCCCCTTTGGAGTTGGTTTCGGGTGTAGGTGAGACAGCGGTTCAGGTCCCTCCTCCACACTTGGCTGTCCATTCTCCCAGCACCACTATTGAAGAGACGGTCCCCACACTGCAGGGCCCGGACTGTCTGCATTTGGCAGACAGGTAATGGGCTTATGGGGCTCCTCTGCGACCAGTGCATCTGGCTTCGGGCCGGGGGCGATGTTTGGAAAGTAGAGCTTTGCAGTATGATCTGAAATCAGGGAGCTGATGTCTCCATCTTTGTTCTTCTCAACATCATTTTGATTATTCTCTTCCTTTTTTTGTCTCTTACTCTCGCTTTCTCCTTGCCTGTTGCCTCTCTCTCCTCTCTCCCTCCTTCCCCTCTGTCCTATGCACTCTCTCCCTCCATCCTCCCTTCCTCCTGCTTCCTTGAAAGTTTGCATCTCAGGGCCCAGTCTCTGTCAGTGCTTTCTGTGCTAATGGCCTCAGAGCACTGAGGGGTCCCATCCATTCCCAGTGGGTGCAGCGATCACTGACTTGGGCTTGCTTTTTCAGATGTGATATTTCTGAACCCACAGGCCTGGCCTGGATGGGAAATACACCACAACAGCTGGAGGGGCGGGTTAGGAACAGCTGTGTCTGTGTGGAGCGCAGGGCCCCCAGAGTTCCGCAGCCCAGGGCGCTCAGGTGGAGCGGGCGCCAGAGGAGGGTGCCCTCAAGCAGGGCAGCGGGGCCATCACAGAGCACAGCACTCACCTGAGGAGCTGTGGGAGGAAGCGGCACTTTCTCAGAGCCCATCTCTGTTCCTTCATTAGAAGCCACAGCTCTGTGCCTGCACAGAACGGAAGGGACCCTGTCACTTTGTCTATGCCGGAGACAGACACAGAGCCCAAAGGGCGAGGCTCTGCCTCCCAGCACTGCCTCCTAAGTGAGTGCTAAGCACAGGTGTGAAGGGAGAGGCAGGAGGAAGAGGACAGGAGAGAGAGGAAGGGGGAGGGGAAAGGAGTCACTCAGAATTGCGAACAAAAAAAATGTGAACCTCCAAAACGTCACTGTGTGGAATGCTGGCCTGTGTAACCACCGCTGCAGCACAAGCCACCGCGTTTATGCCGTGTTAACGTTAGGAGCCAGTGGGCTGCCATTTGCAGCCTGTTCCCCGGCACACATCACAGAAACATAAATACCACGGAGGCTGGATCCGCTTGCTTGCTACAAAGCACTTTAATTATTTCGTTTGCAAAACCTATTTGTTCGTCCCGGGAGAATATTTAAATCTGCTTTTATTTGTGCACAACTGCCCCTCGCACCAGGAAATGAGACCCTATGTTTCACACTGACACCGCATGTCTCTTTATCCCTTAAGGAGGTAACAGAAATTCTAATTTTAATTGCATTTATAATTTAAAATCCTGACATAGTACAAAGCATTTTCCAAAACTTCTCTGAAAGTAAAATTGCGAGGCCCAGCGCCCTGGATGGGCCGGTTCCACACCTCGTGGCCCTGGGTGCCATCCCGCAGCCTGTGCCTGCACCGGTTCAGCACGTGCAGATCTGAGGGCACACCTCCAAGCACAGAGGCACTCAGCCAGAGTCAGGGTGCGGGTGCTGACATGATGGGGCTGAGCTCACCTCACTTGAAATTACTAAGAAACAAACGTATGAAACAACAGTTTTCAGAGAGTGGCTTTGCAATTATCTCAATGATGCATAAAAGCATTTAACAAATCCAACTTCCAACAGGCTCTGGACGAAGGCACAGCTGGAGCGAAGCCGCAGACTCGGAGCCTAAGCCAGGCTCAACAACGTCCAGGCTGCAGCCCGAACGGGACCTACAGGGCTGGTGGTTCTGTGAGTTAGAGAGAGGGTTGGGTTTGGAGGCAAGGCGACTGGGAGTCACAACGCAGAATTCCGGAGAAGACAGCGTGGCTTACACAAGCCCCGGGAATCTGCAGGAAGGCCTTTGGGTCCCCGTGTGAGGAGACGCCTGAACCCGTGAGACGCTGGCCCAAGCGGGTGATGATCCTCCATGATGGGTCAGATCAGACAAGGAGGTGGCTGTTCTGAGCTGCCTAACAGAGCACAAGGCACGCCTTGAAAAATCAAATCTTCAAAGAAGTTCAAGTGCGTCCTTGGGAGGCAGGGGGGGAGCGGGGAAATGAGAGGGACCTAACCTCACCCCAGCCCTGCAAACGCCACAGTGCCTGGCCCCTGATCAAAAATCACCAGGCACGCAAAGAAAAGGAAAATGCCGCCTACAAAGAGGAGGAGAAGCAATCCACAGAACAAGCCTGAAGATGACACAGGTTCTGAATTAGTACAGGATGGCATCGAAACAGGCTTCATGAACACTACAGACACAGAGGATGTGCTCAAGGCAGTAAATGACGTGTGTGCAGGTTCGGGAGAAGTAAAAGACACGAACTGAATTTCTGCAATAAAAGTTGCAGTATTTGAGACAACCAACACTGTGGATGCGTCAGCTGTGGATGAGGCCACAGGAGGAAAGGGAGTGAGCATTGGAGTGTGGGACAAGAGGTCTCCAGGGGAAAGAGGCTCCGATGTCGGCCAGCCCCAGACGCCAGGGGAGCCATTCAGGAACCTGAGCACAGTCCCATCGTCGGGGCCACAGGGAGGAGAGAGGGAAAAGGCAAAACAGAAAAAATATTTGGAGAAACAACAGTCAAGCATTTTCTAAATCTGATGCAGTCCCCACCCAAGCACAGAATCAGAAAGCAAGCTTAAGGTAACTAGAGGAAACGCCACTCACACAGAGACAAATGGAGACTAAAGGCAAACAGAAGTCACTGAAATGACACCTTTAGAGAATGAAAAACAAAAAGCAAGTAATTTAATGCAAGTAGACTAGGACTCTACGGAACTCAATAAAAACGGACAACTTCACTACAGGCTCCAAACTACCAAAAAAAGAAGAAGAAAAAGAAAAAAAGAAAAGAAAAAGGAAGAAAGAAAGAAAGAAAGAAAGAAAGAAAGAAAGAAAAGAAACAAAAACTCAGAAAGAAATAGATAACCTAATTATCCCAAGAGTATCCACTAAAACATTAAATGTCTTGTTTAAAATCTTCCCATGGAGGGGACCCTCCAGGCCAGAGAGCGTCATTGGCAAACTCTGTATTTGTTGAGGAAACATATAGAATCAATTTTACACAAATCTTTTCAGAATGCTGATGAAAGAAACATCCCCTCGTGTCCCAGGAGGTCCACACTACCCGATTAGACAGCCAGACAGAGGACTTACAATATAAAAAGCTACAAACTAATTTCGCTCTTCAACATAAATATAAAGCTTTTCTAAAGCACCTAGCACTTTAGCTAAAGTACTCTAGCTCAGCTAAAATCCCACAATTCAAAAGGAGCAAGAGCATCCTGGTCACATGGGAGTCCATCCGGAGGGAGAGTGGCTTTGCAATTATCTCAATGATGCATAAAAGCATTTGACAAATCCAACTTCCAATTATGTTAAAAACCCTCAGCGACCAAATAAATGAAAACTTCCTCAACCTACATCTAACCTCATAATTAACTAGAGGCCAGGTGCACAGAATTTATGCACTCAGTCAGGGGGGTGCAGGGGAGTCCCTTAGCCTGGCCTATGCCCTTTCACAGTCCCGGAGCCCTCAGGGGATGTCCAACTGATGACTTAGGCTCACTCAGGCCTAAGCTGCCAGTCAGACATCCTTAACTCTGCTGAAGAGGCGGGAGAGGCTTCTGCCACCAACACTACCCTCACCAGCTATGAGCCCAGATTCTGGCTGATTGGCACTCATCCTGTGGGAACGCACTGACCAGGGACAGCTCCTGCATTGGACATCGGCCCCTTGGTGGTCAGTGCACATCACAGCAACCAGTCATTCCACCATAGGGCTGAAACCCGCTCTCCAACATCCCCCAAGGGGTCGAGAGGGTGAAGGCCAGGCCAAGAGACCCCATCAGTGCATGATCAGGTTCAGGGAGGGACATGGAAGGTTGGCCAACCAGGGAGGCACATGTGAGGGCTCCAGGGCGTGTCAAGCCTATCTTGCTCAGTCCTGATCTGCTAGACCCCAGCAGCAAGCTAACCTACCAGTCAGAGCATCTTCCCCCTGGTAGTCAGTGCATATCATTAGCATATTACACTTTGATTGGTTGAATGGCCTCAGGATAACCAGACTTTTAGCATACTAAGCTTTTATTATATATAGGAGAGTGAAAAGCTGAATGGTCTTCCTAAGATCCAGAAAAAGACAAAGATATCCATTCTTCCTGCTTCTACTCAACATTGTACTAGAGGCTCCAGAAAAAGAAAAGAAGGAGATGGAGATTAGAAAAGGAGAATGGAACTGTCTTTATTCCCAGACAGCATGATTATCTAAAAAATCTCAGGAAATATACAAAAGAAAGCCACCAGGACTAATGTGTATGTCTAGCAAGATTGTGATACAAAGTTAATGTTCAGAAATTGCTCACGACAATCAATTTAAAATTTAAATTCAAAATTATAATTGTATTAAAACTAGTAAATATGAATAGAGGAGTTGAACAAGGCCAGTACACTGCAAAGCACCATAAAAATGATTAAGGATATAAATAAATGAAAAGATACAGCTTGTTCATAGATCATAAGAGAATATTGTCTTCACAATAGAAATTAAAATTGCCTCAAGTCATCTTTAGATTCAACACAATAGAAATTAAAATCCTAGAAACGGACAAGTTATTTCTAAACTTACACAGAGATAGAGCCAGGCTGGGCAAGCGAGGGCCCCCTTAACCCTGAGCCTCTGGTGCCACATGCCCCCCACAGTCCCAGCTCTGAGACGTGTGAAGGACCCAGAAGGATGAAAGTGAGTTCGGAAAAGGAAAAGGTGGAGAACTTACTTCATTGGATTTCACGAAAACTGAAAAGCTGCCACCATACGGCGGGGCCCTGAGGTGACAGCAGACACGCAGGTAGACCGAACAGCAGGGAGGCCAGGAGCAGTGAAGGCCGGTGACTTTTGGCAAAAAAAACCCAAAGGGGAAAGAATGCTATTTTCAACCAGTAGCGCTGGAAAAGTTAAATATCCAGAGGCAAAAATAAAACAAAATCAATCTCAGCCCTTACTGCAACCATATACAAAAATTAGCCTTCAATAAACTCAAGAGCAGGAATGAATTTCAAAAGCATTATGCTGAAGGCAACAGGGAGTGGACGGTCTAATTCCATTGATGTGAAAGTCCAGGCAATGCAGAGTAACCTGCAGGGACACATGCCCAGGCTGTGTGCCTCCCTTCACCTATAATACTGGTGAAATGAAAACTGCGGACTCCGTTTGTGCTCATGAGACATGAGGGGGCAGGACAAGCTGCCAGTGCCTCAGCTCTGAGCTATGCCCCTGTCTGCAATCAAGGGGGTCCTGACACTAATGGCCAGGTCCCCAACACCAAGAAGACTTACATGAATCATGATTTTTCCCCTTGGCATCTCCAAGACGTGACTGGCATGCGATATGTGAGTGACAGGATACCAATTAAAACAGTTGGGCACAAAGGAGCATAACAGGAAAACCTCAATTTGGCAAATAGCTGACATATGTAGCTGTTGGTGTTGGAGAGTGGGAATTTTTGCCCATTCTAGAGAGGCCATGGACTATGTCCCAGATGGAGTTGTCCATGCTGACACCAGGCCAGGCCCTGAGATAGGGTCTCATGGCCCTTTCCCAGCACATAGGCCTTCCTTCATAGATCAGTGTCAGCTTTCTGAAGAACAGGATGACCCTGTGAACAACGTGGTCATCAATGGCATGATCCTGACGTTGCTTAGGAAAAACTGTTTTGCCTTGGGTTGCTTGCTCTGCATAAACAGGATGTGGTTAATGTGCTTAAAAGCGGTCCTGCACGAAGGGTTGGGGCTGCTCTCAGAACTCCCTGTGTAGAGAAAGGCAGAGCAGTTGCCAGCTGGCTGGACAGCTGGCCAGATGGCTAATAAAGGCTCACTAAATTTTAACTTAGTCTGGACTACAGTCGTCATTCCCTCGCATTCGCTCCACAACATTTGGAGGCCCCAGCGAGATAACCAGCCTTTGCCTGGTGCTGTGACCAAAGCCCACTGCGGTCCCTGGACTCTTCAACCCAGGGGGATCTCTGAGAGATGTTCCTCAGCCCAGGGACTGGTAGAGGTCAGAGAACCTGCCTGCTAAATTTCTTGATTGACTCTGATTGGAGTTGCCTGGATCTGGTTCTTACCAGTAAGAAACTTATTTCTGGTTCTGTGGGCACCCATCTAGGGTCTCTGGAAGGCTGGACACAGCATTACTTCCTAGACCAGATCCCAGTGCATGACAGTGCCGGCAATCCTCTGTTGGTTGTCATTATCTTTGTAATTCTGTGTTATTGTGATCTAATTGTCTCTATTATTAGAATGGGTCAGTCTGCTCCATGTTCTGTCTGTACGCCCCTGCAATGTTTTTTGAAAATTTTTCAGAAATTCAAGTGGAGAGCTGATGATTACGGAGCCTCTGTTAATGTGATATATATATATTATTGATTTTTTTTTACAGAGAGGAAGAGAGAGGGATAGAGTTAGAAACATTGATGAGAGAGAATCATCGATCAGCTGCCTCTTGCACACCCCCTACTGGGGATGTGCCCACAACCAAGGTACATGCCCTTGACTGGAATCGAACCTGGGACCTTTCAGTCAGCAGGCCAACGCTCTATCCATTAAGCCAAACCGGTTTCAGCCATTAATGATTTTTTTACAGAAATTTTGTGAGTGGGAATGGCCAACTTTCCCATATCCCAATGAGTGGAAGGGGGAGCTTGATCACCTCCCCAGAGGTCAATAGCTCAGACTGTCTGGTGTATAAATGTAAGTGTGAGAGTCTGTGTGAAGTGAAATCTGCTTTGTGCTGCCTGGCTACACACATGAGAGTATTTGTTATCTCTTTCTATTGTTTAATTTGTTTAAAGATAGGGCGGACCTGCTATGACGGAATGCAAAAGTCTCTAGCAGCTGCTGAGATGCCTTTTTCTGAGTCTTTTGCTCTCTGTCAGAGAGGGAATCAGCCCACTTAGCTAACAAAAATTTCTCTCTATGTTTGTATAGGTAAGGGTTTCAGTTTGCTCTAATTTGTGAATTTGCTGTATAAAATTGAAATTTTAAAATCCTAGGATTAATTGAAAGGTATAAATTTGTGACCTTTCAAAGAGCAAAGAACTTTTATTTATGGCTTTCTTATCTCTTTTGGGTGGTCGGAGAATTCATGAGTAGTAAGGATGAGGATTTAAGATCCTCTAGGAGTCTAAGGGCTTAGAGTAAAAGTCCATGAGGGAAAACAATGGTTAGAGAAAGAAAAAGTATATTTAAATGTGAAAAGCCTGGTTATACAGGATCTCAGACAGCTTGCTTTACTTCCTCTGCTAAAGACAGAGTAATGGTTCAGCAGAAAGGGGGGAGGGGGCGGGGAGAGCAGGGAGAGATAGGCTACAACCAGCTCTGCTGGCATCCTTGGTTTCTTACTTATCTCAACTATGCTATGCTAGAATCAAGGTTTTTTGCAAAACACAGTGGATCTTCCTCCATCCCATTTTATTACTTCTTGGGTGGTGGTGGAATATTTAGCAAAGGAACTTTAAGATATAATATCTTTAAGGATAACAACTAGTTTAAGTTTTAAAAATCTTTGTCTCTCAAAAAGAAATATTTTTAACTACTCTTGGTTTTATCACTGAAGGTCTAGTTATATTTTCTTGAAAAAGTACATTTTAAATGTGTTCATAAAATTAATCTAAAAATGCTGTTCACTTTTAATAATCATTAAAGGATTGAGGTTTCTAAGAAAAAAACAAAAACAACTAAACTCCCAGGAGCCAAGAGGAGGAAAAATGGAGCTGAAATCCGCATGGGCCCTGGTGATTTAAAACTGGGTGCTATGCCGATACTAGTTTGGCTCAGTGGATAGAGCGTCGGCCTGCTGATTGAAAGGTCCCAGGTTCGATTCCGGTAAAGGGCATGAACATTGGTTGCGGGCACATCCCCAGAAGGGGGGTGTGCAAGAGGCAGCTGGTCGATGTTTCTCTCTCATCAATGTTTCTGACTCTCTCTCTCCCTCTCTCTTCCTCTCTGTAAAAAATCAGTAAAATATATAAATAAATAAATAAATAAACAAACAAACAAACAAACAAACAAACTGGGTGCTAGGCAGACTCAACCTCCAAGAGCCAGGTGAAAGAAGGGGCGAGGGGGCTGGACGCCCGAGCCGCTTCCAGTGGCCCTGGAAGAAGCAGCAGTGAGAAAAGCCGGGGACGGCAGACGTTTACCTGACACTGGAGCTACCCCTGCTGCCCAGTGAGTGATGCGTGTTTTACAGCAAGCAACACAAGACAGGCCTTTGGCTTGCTGGCTGCAGCAGTTATACCAGAATCCAGTGACTGCTACTGGCCTTCCTGCAGCCCCAGGAATAGAGCAGTAGGCCCGGGATCTGTGAAAGCAGCAGATAGAGCCAGTGAAAGCTCCCTGTTTGCAAATGTACTGAGAGGGTTCAGCACCTGCCGCTGCTGGGAGCAGAGGGGCTGAGATCCCTTCCAGGGCACTCCCTTGGGAGAGGCCTGGTCGCTGCTCTGCCACGAAGGGGACTGGCTGGAAGGCAAGGGGCCTAATACCCAAGCCACTGCCACAGAAGCGCTTTGCAATATGCAAAGCTGTTTCTAACTACAACTCTGGCTGTTGCAGATTGGCAGCTTAAAGTCAAAGAGCAAAGGAGCAGCACTCTCCCTGGACCAGGGAGCCTTCAGGATTTTGAGATTCTCCAAGAGAGGAGGAGTCTGACTGAGAGATGGCAGAGATCCTGCTGGGTTGGAAGGACCTAAAGACACTTGTTAAACTTATAGATTACAGCTTTCTAGGCAGATGTCCAGGTCCAGTGTTGTAGGGGTTAAGCTGCCTGCTTACAGCAAACCAACTTTCTCCCGTGCCAGAATAAATTTTAGGGAAATCAGACAGGCTGTGTTTGTGGATGGAAAGAACTGGCCACCATGCACAGCCCTGACAGTGGCCTGCAAAAAACTGTAAAAAGGACTTAGATGATGTCTGCATCTTCATGGGCATGACTCCAGAAAGACAAGGACAATTTTGCTTTGTGTGGGAAGGTCAAGAATAGACTTCAGTCACCTCTATAAGATGTTTGTATAGCCCTACCATGTGTCATATATGGAGCAGAAGATTTGGCTCCCTAAGGTGGCCACAGTGCCAATACTGTACTTCATTGTGTTAATAATATGGCATTAACCTTACAGATTTGGATGCAGTTGCCAAAAGGGCAGGTGCCCAAAATGGGCAAGGAAAATACCCATCTGGTTTTTGGTCTCTATTAAAAGACACTTGGCAGCCTGTATACTGTCTTGCATGCCCTTGTGACCATGCCCATGTCAGGGGTGGCACAAACCTCAACTTTAGGAAACCAGGGAAGGCCTGTGTCGAACAGAGGGAAATGGTGAGTACCAGCCCTCTGTTACAGGAATCACAGACCCGTGAGGTCCTGTGACAAGTGAGACTCTGTAAAGGGATATAGCTCCCTTAGTCCTTTCTGAGAAGGCATGTCACCCCTCCCAGAGGCCATTAGTAATTTAAGGACAAGTCAAGTAGGGGGAACCCTACTACAGGGACAGCTATAATTGTCTAATTTCTCCTTGTCATTTTAAGACAGTTATATTACTCTGAAGAACACATAGAAAAGACTGACAAGGAAAATCAGAAGATCTTAAAGCAGGTCAGTATATTTTTCTCCTTATACAATTCCTCTGAAATTTGGCAATACTTAATAAATAAATCATGGCAATACATTTCTTTGCATAAATTCAGTAAGACTAGTTTTCAATAATGGTTTTATTGACCAAAAACTTTGACTGGAGTATCATGTTTTAAAAAGCCCTGCCTGAACTCTGTAGACTTAAAGCCAATAAGAGTGCCACAGAGAAAGCCTGGTATCCTGCTTGGGAGCCCTGAAAAAGGCTGGTGCTGGAGCATCGGGCCCAGACCCTGCCATCACTGGTGGTTGGTCAGAGTAGAGGGGGAGCAATAAGGACACCTCTGCGTCCCTGCGGGACCCCCACACACTCTAGGCCACGAGTAGGATGGCTGAGATGGGCCTTGAAGCCTAGGGCATGGGCCCGGGTAAAGCCGCTACAGATGAGGATTCCTCTAACTCAGCAGATACTGCAGGCAGGCCTGACAGCAGCTGGATGGCTTGGCTTCCTGGCCATATGGGGCATACGATGATTCAATCATGAAATTCTGGAAAAAGTTACCATTCTTGTTATGTTTATGCAAATAATCAGCACAAATTAAATACAATAGATAAATTAGTCTTGATTTGCCCTTTTGATAAACATGGGGGTAATTGAGGAGAAAAATTCTATTTCAATAGAAGTTGTTAAAACTGAAAGGTTTTCTTTCTCTTCCACCAGACCATTTATTACAGTTTGTCTCTGCCAGGTCACAAGCCCACCTTCTTCTGTGCCCGGGCCTCATTGTCCCTCTGACAGACAGCAAGGATCTTTTGGTTCTGAGAGACAACTCCACCCTCCTCAGCACAAAGCAGCTACAGAAGAAATTCAACTTCCATTTTCCCTAAAAGAATTCAGAGCCAGGATCCTTGAAGTATTATATTAGGCAGTTAGACGGATATGAGCAGAGCAAGGACGATAGGCCAACTAGCACTACCAGATGTAATTAAGTCTTTCCATCTCTACCTATGTGAGGCAAGGGGACTCCCCGGAAGCAAGAGGGAATGAGGCAGCAGATGAAGCACCCCTAAAACCAGTGGAGCCTCTATAGATTCTAGTGACTCTTCAAACCCTGACCTAACCACCTCACCAGCTTATCTAGGAACCCAATCTAGAAAGCTGAAATCCATTACCAGTCTTTACTCAAGTTCTTACAGGCTTTACAGTCTACCCAGAAAGCAGTCCAGAAGAATGTTCAAGGTACTCTGCCTATACCAACTTCTGATCGGGTCCATCCTTCCACCCTGGTGACTATGTTTGGGCAAAGAAATTTGCCACAGGACTGACTCCTACATGAAAAGGACCACCCCCACAACAGTCAAGGTCAACAGAATCCCCACGTGGCTTCATCACACCTGGCTTAAGACAGCCCAGGCAAAATAGAGAATCCAGGACTTTTCGGACCCTCTAAAGATTAATACGGGCCCTCATTCTGGGCCCTTACCTTATAAGCAGACCCACTGACTTTATTCATCAGATAATTAATTCTATCAAGCTTATAGTCCTCAGGGGTAAATATAACTCCCTCATCAACAATGACCAAAAGAGTCAATGATTTGACTCATGTACATAAAACCAGTGGGGAATGTTGGAGAGTGGGAATTTTTGCCCATTCCAGAGAGGCCGTGGACTATTCCCCAGATGGAGTTGTCAGTGCTGACACCAGGCCAGGCCTTGAGATAGTCTCATGGCCCCTTCCCAGCACATAGGCCTTCCTTTATAGATCACTGTCAGCTTTCTGAAGAACAGGATGACCCTGTGAACAACATGGTTGTCAATGGCATGACCCTGACATTGCTTGGGAAAAACTGTTTTGTCTTGGGTTGCTTGTTCTGCAAAAACAGGATGTGGTTAATGTGCTTCAAAGCGGTCCTGCACAAAGGGTCAGGGTTGTTCTCTGGACTCCTTGCGTGGAGAAAGGCAGAGCAGTCGCCAGCGAGCTAATAAAGGCTCCCTGAATTTTAATTTGGTCTGGACTACAGTGGTTGTTCACTCGCGTTCGCTCCACAACATTGGAAAGGATGATTCATTGGCATTTTAAATTGCATTTTGTTCTATTATAGAATAATCAGAAAGAAGTATGACAATCTTTCTCTGCTTCCCTTCTATCCCTGCCCTCCCACATCAGCATACCCCCACACGCCACAGAGGGGGTGACCCCACCCCCACATGTCCTTTCTTATGAGATGTTCTTCAATAAGGAGATGAACTGACGATGGCTGGCGAGAGCTTCTGAGGCTTAGAAAGCAAAGGCTCCAGTGCAGGTGGAGGGACAGGAGGTGCTGTGAGCCTCCCCACCATCGTTTCGTCCAGGGAGATGCAGAGAGAGCCCAGCTGGAGCTTCCTGAGTCTAGAGGCCCTTCCAGGACTGACTTTGACAAAGAGTAAGCCCAGGAGCCTTCGCAGGACCCAGGGGGCTGGGGCAGGGGTGCCATGGAGGGAGCTGCTTGTCCCAGCAAGGATTGGATGTCCTGACCCCGTGAGATGGGGAGATGGGAGCTCACTGGATCCCATCCGTGTGCACTGACGTCTGTGAAGCGTGTAAGCAGACTGAGCACACACTGGACATTCAGTGACCTGTTTCTGTGCCTCCTGGGCAGCCCATGGCCACTGTTCCTGCAGTGCCCAGGCCGACAGGCAGCACTCTGAGGCGGGAGGGATTCACCGGCCTCACAAGGTGGGCTCCTCAGCGGCTCAGGCCAGGAGCCCCTGCACCCGGCAGAACATGCCAGGCAGGAGGCGAGGGGTGGGGCTCTTCAGTCCTCAGCACTCAGGGGCGCCTGTTTGAAAGGTGCCCACTGCACCCAGCTCTGACCACTGAGAGCTACAGGGTGCCTTGCCTCCTTCCTGAAACTCACGGCATTCATCTGTGTTTTCCAACCACTCATAAAGATGGCAGGGCATGCGTGCTCCCGTCTGAGAGGGGAGAGAATCAGAGCAGAGCATAAGCCCATGAGCCTAACGAGCTCGTAGGAGCCATTTATGACGCTTCACCAGGGCTCTGGTGGCCGGACTGTCGCCCACATCCCAGCCTTAAAGCAGCCTTTTTGGAGCCCCAGCAGGGCTCTGCCAGCCTGCCCATGCTGCGTGAGGAAGCAGAAGTGCATGTGTGCACATGTGTGTGCATATGTACATGTGTGTGTGCATGTGTGTATGTGTGTGTGTGTGTGTGTATACACACATTTGCTTCTGCCTCTCCATGCAACATTACAATTCTCCTGCTCAGCAAGAAGGGGTAACAACAGGGTAGAAGTCAGGGAGTGGGGTCTTTCTGACAGGAACCATGAGTCATTCGAGTCCATCAGAATCAGGTGGCAGAAAGCAAGTCAGGCAGGAAGCCAATAGGCAGGAAGTATGATGGGCAGAAAGCTGATGGGCCGGAAGCTAATGGGCAGGAAGTATGATGGGCAGAAAGCTGATGGGCAGGAAGCTAATGGGCAGGAAGCATGATGGGCAGAAAATGTGATGGGCATGATGCTGATGGGCAGGAAGCCGATGGGCAGGAAGCCGATGGGCAGGAAGCGTGATGGGCAGAAAGTGTGTTGGGCATGATGCTGATGGGCAGGAAGCCGATGGGCAGGAA
Source organism: Nyctalus aviator (assembly GCA_036971965.1). NCBI lineage: Eukaryota > Metazoa > Chordata > Mammalia > Chiroptera > Vespertilionidae > Nyctalus > Nyctalus aviator. Next base: position 52,710,955 of record CM072933.1, on the reverse strand, counting down.
GCCGATGGGCAGGAAGTCAATGGGCAGGAATCCGATGGACAGGAAGTGTGATGGGCAGGAAGCTGATGGGCAAGAAGTGTGATGGGCAAGAAGCCGATGGACAGGAAGCTGATGGGCAGGAATTATGATGGGCAGGAAGCATGATGGGCAGGAAGAGTGAAGGGCAGGAAGCTGATGGGCAGGAAGCTGATGGGCAGGAAGAGTGATGGGCAGGAACCTGATGGGCAGGAAGCTCATGGGCAAGAAGTGTGATGGACAGGAAGCTGATGGGCAGGAAGCCGATGGGCAGGAAGCTGATGGACAGGAAGCCAGTAGGCAGGAAGCCGGTGGACAGGAAGCCGATGGGCAGGAAGCCAATGGACAGGAAGTGTGATGGGCAGGAAGCTGATGGGCAGGAAGCTGATGGGCAAGAAGTGTGATGGGCAAGAAGCCGATGGACAGGAAGCTGATGGGCAGGAATTATGATGGGCAGGAAGCATGATGGGCAGGAAGAGTGAAGGACAGGAAGCTGATGGGCAGGAAGAGTGATGGGCAGGAAGCTGATGGGCAAGAAGTGTGATGGACAGGAAGCTGATGGACAGGAAGCTGATGGGCAGGAAGCTGATGGACAGGAAGCCGGTAGGCAGGAAGCCGGTGGACAGGAAGCCGATGGGCAGGAAGCCGATGGGCAGGAAGCCGATGGACAGGAAGCCGATGGGCAGGAAGCCGATGGGCAGGAAGCCGATGGGCAGGAAGCCGATGGACAAGAAGCCGATGGACAGGAAGTGTGATGGGCAAGAAGCCGATGGGCAGGAAGCCGATGGACAGGAATCCGATGGACAGGAAGTGTGATGGGCAGGAAGCCGATGGACAGGAAGTGTGATGGGCAAGAAGCCGATGGGCAGGAAGCCGATGGACAGGAAGCCGATGGGCAGGAAGTGTGATGGGCAGGAAGCCGATGGGCAGGCACCTTTCCTTTCAGGCACATGAGATGCTTGTGGTGAGGAGCAGTTAAGACTCCGCCAGCATTCCTTCGGAGCGTCCCCTCACAATTCCACACACAACAGGGGCTGGAACCCTGACTCACTCCTGAAGGTGCCCACACAGGCAGACCTTCCCAGCTTCTCCTCCCGGGCGTGGGGCTTGATTAGCTCCTGCAGCCTCGCCCGAGGCAGGTGGGTTGTGCATGTTTCTCACCAGGACGCCATGGTCCCGTGGGTGAGAAGCGCCCTCGGCTTCTCCTGGGCGGCGCTGGGCCACGCAGGGCTCTGTTCGGTCCCCAGGAGACCAGTCAGCAGGCCTGGTGTGGAGACAGGCCCTGCAGGCATAGGCTGGGCCCGGAAGAGCCAGGCCTGGGCTCTCGGGGAGAGGAGGAGGGCGAGGCCTCGGAGGGAGTGAGGCCAGCCTGCCTGCTCCTCAGGAGGACGCTCCACACCACACCCACAAGACCTCGCTGTGTTGGAAAGACAAGCTGTACTTTAAAAGTGCCCCCACATGGCACAGGCTGTGACCCACAGGGGAAGGCGGGTGCCAGAGCAACCAAAGAACCTGTGTGCATACATGCATGGCCCTTGGACATGGACCCGAGTGTGAAGGCCTGTGGGGGTTGGGGGGAGCGCGGCTAGAAGGGGTACAGGGAGGAGAGGGGACAATGATGAGTTTAACAAGAACAGCAGAGAGCTTGCTGTGAATCAGTCATCTCATCGCCCCTCAGCTCCCCGAGCAGTCCTGGGAGCCAAGGAGGAAACAGCTTCACAGAAGGAAGCCAGGCAACCAGCCAATCACAGGAGAGGCAGCCCCGCCAAACCAGCCCGCAGCCTCCCACAGGGGCCTGAGGCAGCCAGGGCCTCCAGCTGGCAGAGGCCCATGGGCCCTGCATGCCAGCTGCCCCTCCATGGAGAGCCGTAATGTCCGTCTCAGACACGCTTCTAGGCAATGGGCTTTGTTCCTTGCAGACACGATCATGTGACAGGTACTAGCTTCTTCCTAGCCTCACCTTTTCCACAGGAGTTTTTAAAATAAGGTAAAATAACATAAAGGGAATCTATACATACAAAGAGCCAGGGTCTGTCACATCCACGAGGACCGAAGGCTGGACCTAACGCCAGGCTGCGCACACAGCAGGCTCTGGTGGGTGGGGACTTATGACAGCGGAGAGGGGACTGAACTGGGGGAGCTGGCACTCACACTCACACACAACCACACACAGAGCCCACCAGCTCACAGCCTTTCTCCCTTTCTTTCTCTTTCTCCCGCTCCTCTCCGAGCCTCTCAGAACGAGGGCCCAGGGAGGGCAGAGGGTGGAGCTGCGCCTCCCCTCCCAGCCTGGAAAGAGGAAGAGGGAGAGAGGGAGGCAGCGAGGCCTGGAGGACTGCTGAGAAAAGCAGAGAGACAGAGACTGGGAGAGAGTGGGATGGAGACATGGAAACAATGCATGCCCTTAACGAAACTCAAGAGGTACTCACATGGCATGGAATGAATGCTCACATTTCAGACTTAGAGATTATCCTTTATTAACGGATACAAATACACATGATGAATCGTACCAGCCACAACGGGCAGAGCTTTTAATCAATTCTCTGAACGATGAACAGTTGGCAGCCTTTCAGACTATCACTTCCGCCATCGAAGTTCAAACTGTACACCCCAATGCTTTTCTTGGATGGTCCTGGCGGTAGTGGGAAAACGTATCTGTATAAAGTTTAATACATTATATTAGAGGTCGTGGTGGTACTGTTTTACCCACAGCGTCTACAGGAATTGCTGCAAAGTTACTTTTCGGTGGAAGAACCTTTCATTTCCAATATAAATGACCAATTCCATTCAATGAAACTTCAATATCTAGACTCAGTATAAATAGTGAAGTTGCTAATAAGGCCCAACTTCTCATTATTTATGAATGCACCATGGCATCCAGTCATGCTATAAACACCATAGATACTAAGAGAAACTGTGAAGTTAAATGTTGCATTTGGTGGGAAAGCTCTTCTCAGAGGGGAGTTTCGACAATGTCTCCATGTACCACATGCTATGCGATCGGCCACAGTACAGGCGAGTTTAAAGTACTGTACTGTTTGGGGATGTTTCAAACAGTTGTCTCTCATAACAAATATGACATCAGAGGATCCTGCTTACAGTGGTTAGTAAAACTTGGAGATGGCAAACTGGATAGCAGTTTTCATTTAGGAATGGATATTATTGAAATCCCCTGTGAAATGATTTGTAATGGATCTATTATTGAAGCCACCTTTGGAAATAGTATATCTATAGATAATATTAAAAATATATCTAAACGTGCAATTCTTTGTCCTAAAAATAAGCACATTCATAAATTAAATGAAGAAATTTTGGATATACTAGATGGAGATTTTCACACATATTTAAATGATGATTCCATTGATTCAATGGATGATGCTGAAAAGGAAAATTTTCCCATTGAATTTCTTAATAGCATTACTCCTTTGGGAGTGCCCTGTCATAAATTAAAATTGAAAGTGGGTGCAATCATCATGCTACTGAGAAATCTTAGTAGTAAATGGGGTCTTTGTAATGGCACTAGATTTATTATCAAAAGATTTTGACCTAACATTCTCAAAGCTGGAGTATTAATAGGATCTGCGGAAGGAGAGGCTGTTCTGATTCTTAGAATTGATTTGTCCCCGTCTGACACTGGCCTCCCATTTAAATTAATCCAAAGACAGTTTCCTGTGATGCCAGCATTTGTGGTGACTATTAATAAGTCACAAGGACAAACTCTAGACAGAGAAAGAATATTCCCACCTGGACCCATTTTCGGACATGGTCAGTTATACATTGCTTTCTCTCGAGTTCAAAGAGCATGTAATGTTTTTTTGTTGTTGTTTTTCCCCCCTTAAATAAATAAAAGTTTATTAACTTTAAATAATTGTGACTATGTTACAAATAATAAAAGCCCTCTATACATTTTGTAGAAAGTCAGCATGCACTTTTGGCTCGAAGTTTCTCTAGTGTTTTCTTATGAAATTCTTTTGCTCTATCTCTGTTTTGGGCATAAGCTTCTTGTTTTGCTTTCTCTTCCTTTTGCCCTTTTACTTCAGCTAACTGGCTGTGTAACCTTGAAGTCCTTTGGTTCTTGAGGGTTTGTGCAGTCTTTTTGTCTTTGGAAAGTGACACTTTAACTAAAGTTAAAGTTGTAAACACTTCATCACAAGGGAAATCAGTCAAGCACTCTAAAAGTGTTTTCACTCTTAATGTGGTATACAGGGAGATATTAGAATAAATTTAATCAATTTATCAGTCATTGTTTATATCAGTGTTGTTTTTACATCATGTTTTTTGTTGGTTTTATATCATGTTTTTGTTGTTGTTATATTATGTTGTGATTATTTATTTATTAATAAATTTATATGTTATTTTAATATACATTTTACTAACTTTCTTTCATTTCTGACACTTCTATTGTAGAAAAAGGGTGAATAGTGATATTAAAATATTTCCTCTAATTAATTTCCTTTTAATGTGCACGAATTTCATGCACTGGGCTACCAGCAAATATAATAATGAAAAATAAATGTTTTCTAATAAAACTTTCCACAACAACTTATTACTGCTTTCAAATTATGACAAATTTCAAACATTGCTGGGAATCAGGCATTTAGCATGCAGCTGTGCCCAGGTAAGGGGACACAGGTAAGCAGGCAGTGTTGGTGCCCAGAAGGGACACAGATAAAGAGGCACAGGTAAGCGGGCAGTGTGGCATAGGCTGTTTCTTGTGTTTGGAGTCACTTATACCTAAGTTCAAATCCTGCCTCTGCCCTGATTAAGTGGCACTGAAGAGCCATGGCGTCTCTGAGCTGCTTCGTGCCTGCAAGTGGAAGAGCCCAGAAACTCAGTGCCCCCACCCTTCCCTCCACAGCCCCAGGCAGTCACATCCCCTGCAGCTGCCTGGACCCTCCTCCTGTTTGGAACGGCTCCTTTGTGTGGCTTCCAGGACCCACTGCATCAGCAATATTGGCATTCCCACGGAGCGAAAGTATCTAAGAACTTCAATTAAGAGCGGGTTGTTAGAAAGGACAGCATACCTAGACCCAAGCATGAAAGGCCATCAAGAAGCCTGCTTTAGCCAGCCGGTGTGGCTCAGTGGTTGAGCATCAACCTATGAACCAGGAGGTCACGGTTTGATTCTTGGTCAGGACACATGACCGGATAGTGGGCTCAATCCCCAGTGTGGGGTGTGCCGCAGGCAGCCAATCAATGTTCCCCTCTCATCATTGATGTTTCTATTACTCTCTCCATCTCCCTTCCTCTTTAAAATCAATATTTTTAAAAGAAACATACTTTAAACATAAAGAAACAAATCAGTTAAAAGTGCTAATCAAATCTGTAAGGACTGCAGTAATATCACATAAAGTGTGTTTCAGAGCAAAAAGTCGCTTCATAATGATAACAGATCGATTAATCGATGGGACATAAAATCTAAACATTTATGTCTCTTAGAACGAAGCCTAAAACAGTTTTACAACTGATAAAACTGCAAGGAGAGCTAGGCAGTCACACTAACGTTGAGTACTGAGAGAACGAGCGGACGAAAACCATCAAGAGTGCAGAAGACACACCATCAGCTCGTGGCGGGCCTGGCAGCCCCAGGGCAGGCACAGACCGTACAGCCACGGGGAGCGGTCCAGACGACCACATCTGGGACTGCGAGTGAGTCTCAGTGGATGCGAAAGGATCCAAAGAGCAGGAACTGTTCTCTGACTACAAGGGAGCTAATCAGTAAGAGAAAGGCCCCAAATATGGGGAAACCAAATAGCACACCTCACAGTAGCCAGGTCAGAAGAGAGAAAAACTAACACAGAAAGTGCTTTGAACTGATAACAATGAGGACACAACAGACCAAAATGTGGGGGTGCCATTACACTACCTAAGGGAACTTCATAGTGCAAATCCATGACCTCAGCTCCCCCCAAGGAAGAGGCACATACCCACGCAACGAAGCCCAGACAGATGCTCGCATCGTGGGGAAGTGAACGGCCAGCACCCAATGCGCCAGGCACACCCTCCAGGGCCGCGCCAGCCTCACCCAGGACGGAGGAGGCCAGAGCAGCAGGGCTTCCCAGAGAGCCTGAGAATTTCTTAAAAAGTCCAACAGATCTCCATCTGACCCACAGTCCACGCGTAAATATGTCCCCACACTGAAAGCAGGTATCCTTGCAAAGACTGCCCCAGGGATGTTCACAGCAGCCTTTTTTGCAATCATCAAAAATCTAGACAGCCCTCACCGGTTTGGCTCAATGGATAGAGCAGCAGCCTGTGGACTAAAGGGTCCCAGGTTCAATTGCAGTCAAGGGCACATGCCCAGGTTGTGGATTTGATCTGAGGGGTGCAGGAGGCAGCCAATCAATGATTCTCTCTCATCATTGGTGTTTCTATCCTCTCTCCCTCTCCCTTTCTCTCTGAAATCAATAAAAATATATTTTAAAAAATCTGGACCAACCCACTTGCCATTTGGTAAATGGATATTCAAATTGTGGTGCATTTGAATACTATTCATCAATAAAAAGAAAAGAACTATTGCTATACATTGCAATGTGCATGAATCTCAAAATAACCATCTGGAGGGAAATAGCATAACAAAATAGAGTACACTGTATGCTTCCATTGATATAAAACTCTAGAAAATAAAAAAATAAAAAAAACACCTGGATTTTGAGAAACAGATCGCAGGGATGAGGGGGAGGGTGGGCAGGGAGGATACCGGTGTCTCCTGTTCACTGCCTTCACCACGACTGGCGCCATGGGTACACGTATATCAAACAAATTGTACACGTAAATATGTGCATTTACTGTGCGAGAATTAAACTTAAATAAAGTTGAGCCGGGACCGGTTTGGCTCAGTGGATAGAGCGTCGGCTTGGGGACTGAAGGGTCCCGGGTTCGATTCCGGTCAAGGGCATGTACCTTGGTTGCGGGCATATCCCCAGTGGGGGGTGTGCAGGAGGCAGCTGATCGATGACTCTCTCTCATCGATGTTTCTGACTCTCTATCTCTCTCCCTTCCTCTCTGTATAAAATCAATAAAAATATATTAAAAAAAAAAAAAAAACTTAAATAAAGTTGTTATTTTCTAAATGAAATGTCGATAAGGAAAGTGGTGCTCAAAAAAGTGCCTGGCTCCACCGGGTCTGACAAAGGCAACCCCGCCCCTGCGCTGAGTCCAGCGGTGCAGGGGGAGGTAAGGCGGCGCCCTCAGGCCTCGTCAGCCAGAGAGGAAGGCGAATCGGCTGGGAGAAACCATTGCTTCTGAGGGTTGCTAAACAAAATTTGCAGACGGTAAAGGAACAGGGACTTAACATCCAAACAGAATTGGAATCTCCAAAAGGAAAAAAAGAAAGAAATCAAATCTTCCCCTTCCTCTCTTTCTCTGGGACCCAGGCAGAGAGCAGGTGGCTGTCTGGTTCGCACTCACCTCCGGCCCTCCTGTGCGGAGGGCTCTGCAGTGAGCGCCAGCAGTCTGTGTCAGGGAGGACCCTGTGGGCCCTGACCTCCCCCCTGCCAGCAAGCCCCCACCCCCACCCCACCCCGCCAGAGCGGAGCCACAGAGACGGTAGGGACGTGCCGGGAGCCATGTGCCGGGCAAGGGCACGGCTGGGCAGGAAAGCAGCGCCCACACACGGGGCCAGAGACGCCTGCAAAACCTGCTTCCTGCGGTCACGTGACCCGCCTCTTTGATCACAGAACCCTTTTCCCACAGAACACCTACAAAGGAGCAGAACACGAGACCCCAACACAATGTGGAGGAGGCAGGAGGAAGCCCGCCACCTCCCTGGCTACGCCGCCACCTGCTCGGCCTCAGCACCCGCACGGGGCACCTCACACAGCGCCCTGAGACCCCGGCTCCTCTGTGGACTCAAGTGCAGACTCCCTGGCTCCCGCTGCTCCAGAGAGCACCCTGGCAGGTCCAGTGCAGCCCTCGGACCCCCCGTGCTGGCACAGTGGCCCCCGGAACCCACTGCAGCACCCGTCAGAACTGCACCTGGAAAGCTCACACCCAGCTTTCCCAAAGACGGAGGCTCCGTGAGCTCGCCTCCGCTCTGGGCTCCTACCTCGTTGACGAAGACCCAGTGGCTGTCCTTGGAAGCCAGGTTGGTCTCCACGGCCTGCGGAGAGAAAGGAAACCAGCGTGAATGGAGCGGCAGGGGCCGGGCTTTAGGGACGGTGGAGGCCGGGGGAAGGCATGGCTCTCGCCGGTTTTCCTCCCGTGCGTCTCCTGGGGTCAGCTGGCGGCTGTGGCTACGCGACATCTGAATGCAGGTGTCTGAGTCCCAGCTGCCCCAGAGCCTCGCGTGCCAGCCGCCCGCAGGCATCCTCGGAGCGCGCCTGCAAACTCCTCTGGAGAGGCGCTGGGCGGGTGTCTCCTCGGTCCAGACCAGGTGGGAGGCTGGGAACCCAGAGCGTTTGTGGCGCGGTCCAGCTGTGCTGAGGGCACCGGGAAGACGGTGCTCAGGACCACAGAACTGGCTCCTTCTGCCCCGGGCAGTGCCCCACCCACCCACCCCCACCCCACCCCCCTCCCGCTCTCTCTGCACTCAGTTCTGCTCCACAGCATTCGCCCTTCCTGTGCTGCACAAGCTTTCTATACTTATTTCGTATGCCTATCTCTCCCCTGTCAGGGTCTCCATGAGGTCAGGGCCATGTCTGGTTTGGTCACAGCAGGTTCTAGAAACTTACACCATAACCAGCACATAGGAGGTGTTCAGTAACTGGAATACGTGAATGGAGTTTGGTGTGCAGAGCAGAGCGGACCTGTCACTCATGTCGTCTCTGACATTTTTGAGCTCCTTTTGGGGAAAAGGAGGGAGAACGGACAGTTGGCAAGCCTGTGCTGAGAAGTGCTCCCTCCGCACGCCAGACTGCTCAGTGCCCGGCCCCACCAGGCCCCGCCCACCCCCCACCCCCCAGAGAGCAGCAGAGCCCAGTCCTATTTACTTATTTACTTATTTATTTATTTGGTCTTTTGCAATGTAATCGTTACCCTTTCTAGTTGAAAAAATACAGAGAAATAAGAATCAGCCCATAATCCCATCCCATTTCTTTAAATGTGCTAAAGTAGTAAAAACGCCCCATTGCCCCTCCAAGTTCACCCCCTCCAGGCCATTTAAGTATCTGGTCACACCTGCAAGCATACACAGCAGACAGCGGTCTTTATTAAAGCAGGGTCTCGAAACACACGCCAGCACCACGTCACAGCTGCCGTATGGGTGATGAGGAAAGGCCTCATGACCAGTCCGAGAGCTGATCCTCTCAGCAGGTGAGCACACAGGTGACCGCGTGCGGCCCAGGCCTCTGCATGGCACCCATGGGCGCTCAGAGCTCGCTACAGCAGCACGTGGAGCCCGGGCCTGGGGCCAGCCAGCTCTCACACGTCCTCACAGATGCAATCACACACGGAACAGCAGGGTCACACAGGCTCTCCCGGGTCATCGGGTGAGACACAGATCTTTCTCCAGCCACGGACAGAGTCCCAGCCCACAGACAGAGTGCCAGCCCACAGACAGAGTGCCAGCCCACGGACAGAGTGCCAGCCCACAGACAGCCCAGCCCACAGACAGAGTGCCAGCCCACAGACAGAGTGCCAGCCCACGGACAGAGTGTCAGCCCCCGGACAGCCCAGCCCCATTAGGACAGTGGGGATGGACATGCGACGGGCCTGGGACCTCAGGGCGATGTCCTGATGACACCTGCCCATGTACAGACCCAGCAGAGCAGGCCCGGAGAGGCTGCGGGGACTCAGACGCTGAGAAGGTGGAGAAGAGGTCCTCCAGGTGGAGTCACAGCCACCGGGCCAGAGCCTCTCCTCTCAGCGCCCGACTCTCAGGAGCATCCTCACAATCCTGGTGCCCTGGGGTGGGGGCTGGGAGCACAGGGACCGGCAACCTCTTGGTACCTCTTAGTGTGCACGGGGGGAGGGAAGCCTGACGTACGCCCATCAGATCCTCACATGACCCAGAAGCCGGAGGAGGTCCTCACACCTCAGACACAGGACGGGGCTGCCACCCCGAAAAGCTCGGTGGCTTCGCAGGCTGAGGACAAGGGCTCCTGGTTCCCGGGAGCGGGGCAAAGGGGAGGTGAGCCTTGGGAGCGAGTGCTGGTAAAGGCGCCTGAAGACGGAGGAGCTACAACGCTGCTCCAGGAGGCTGGCTCCTGGCACCGGCTCCATGGAGGACACCTGACGGCCCGGCCACGGAGCGGGAGGTGCCACAGCGCAGGGAGCGCGGCCGGAGTGAGGCCACAGTGCCGGCCTCCACAGACACAGGAGCGTCCCGTGCGGGAGGCTGGGCTTCCTCCGCCGACTTTGGAAGCGGATCCCGGACAAAGGTCTCCAGTCCTGAGTTCAGTGACTCAGACGGCATAACGGAGGACCTTCTGACTTCCACGCCATTCAAGACGGAATGGGCTCTGGCATGGAGACCCCAGAGAGTCTACACTGACATGCAGTGTCAGCCTCCGTGCCGTGTCGGCCTCCGTGCAGTGTCGGCCTCCGTGCAGTGTCGGCCTCCGTGCAGTGTCGGCCTCCGTGCCGTGTCGGCCTCCGTGCAGTGTCGGCCTCCGTGCCGTGTCGGCCTCCGTGCCGTGTCGGCCTCCGTGCAGTGTCGGCCTCCGTGCCGTGTCAGCCTCCGTGCAGTGTCAGCCCCTTGAAGTGTCAGCACCCGTGCCGTGTCAGCGTCTGTGCTGTGTGAGAAGGGAATGCAACCTTCACCCCCACCCCCATTTGCAAGGCCAGGGTGGGGCTGGATGCAGGCTGTGGTGGTTTGAGAAGCCGTTCACAGAAAATCAGAAAGTGCCCGTCCCGGGGCCTGAGCTTCAGAAGTTGTGCCAGAACCCTGAGGACGCTGCTGTCACGGCTAATCTCGGCCCTCGGGCTCCAGGCCTGCTGCTTGGGAAAAGGGCCGCGATTCCAGGCCAGCTGCTGCCATTCACGTGACCTTCCCTCCGGCACCTCGGGGGGGTGCTGCTCTCACAGGAACACTGCCCACGCCCCACACACACACCTCCCCACCCCCCACCTCCGATCCCGTGGCTCCTGCGGAGCATCCTCCTCCTGGAGCCGGGGACACCTCGGACTCCCTGCGGTCTCTTTTGCAGATTGTCTGCCAGGCCTTTCCCGGGAGACGGCCCCTGACCACGTGTGAGTTACGGCTCCACCTCCCCCAGTGCCCGGCTGAGCCCCGGGAAGCCCAGACCCGCACCGGGCGGCAGGAGGCACGGCCCTCTGAGCCCATGCATCAGCCGGTGGTGGAGACAAGGCTCCCATGCCCAGCCACACGAGGCCCCTGCAGATGGCGCAGGGTCCACTGCGGGCTCCCCGCTCCTCTGGGGAATGCACACAGCCTCTCCGCTGAGGAGCAGCGAAGCGCCTCTGGGAGGCCAGGGCAGTGCCGCAGGAAAGGCGAGGTGAGGGCTGGCTCCACAGGCCCATCGCCCGTCTGAGCAGGTCAGCCCGCCCTGAGCTCAGCCCTCCACACGTGACGCCCACCATCCTCTCAGCAGCCGCCGATCGGAGCCTGCAGACTGGAGACCTACCCCCAACCCCGACACTGCCAGCCATCAGTGCAGGGGCAGCAGGCTGAGGCCCTGGCAGCGAGACCGCGCGCCAGAGTGTGTGCCAACAGGGCTGAGAAGGTGCTGGCCGCGGAGCACGACTGAGGCCACGGCCGGGCTGAGGTCTTGGAGAATCAGGAGGGAACCGGTGCAAACTCATTGGAGAGGGAGAGAGAGGAGGAATCTATTTCCTTAGAATCCGCAGCATGAACTGCCTTGTAGCATGGGAGCCTTGTCTCCACCACCGGCCGATGCACAAGCTCAGAGGGCCGAGCCTCCTGCCGCCCGGTGAGGGTCTGGGCTTCCCGGGGCTCAGCCAGGCACTGGGGGAGGTGGAGCCGTGACTCACATGTGGTCAGGGGCCGTCTCCCGGGAAAGGTCTGGCAGACAGTCTTCAAGTTCAAAGCCTGTGCAATGGGGCCCGGAGCTGACCTGGCCAGCAGCTCAGTTTTTGCCCAAAGCCCTTTGGGCCCAAGAGCAAAGCCATGTCACCCCAAATTCAGCTTCCAGGAGGGGCAGAAGCAGACACGAATACATATACTCTTTGTCACCTGCCACTCCCGTCCCGGCGCCCCCCATGGCGCCCCCCACGGAACAGCAGTGCCGACAGGAACCTGGGAGCACGGGCTCAGGCTCCACCTGCAGCGGACAAGGCAGTGGAACTGCTCTCCCCCACAGGCCGAGCCTGCTGGCCGCCTGGCCCCCAGACCCCCAGCGAGGGGGCTCCTGTTCAGGCAAACCACAGGCCAACAGCTTCGGGCCTTTCCGCCTTGCAGGGCGGGGAAAGCGTGGTCACACTGCCTCCCAGAGGGCAGGCAGCGGTGGGCTGCTGAGACCACCTCTCCCCAGCGGGCTCTCTCGCAGTGCCAGCCTCACCGTGCCCGCTGGTTGAGGCAGACGCACACTGCCCGGCCCTGTGCCCGGGCGGGAGGTTCGTGCTCACATGCAGGGTCCCCACACCGGCCACGCGGGGCTCAGAACCAGAGGCGGATCAGCAGCCGAGGCGTGAGTGACAGCCCGCAGTACCCGGCCCAAGGAGGCCAGCGCCGAGCCCTGGCGCCCCTTCTCCCATGCTCCCGGGCTGCGTTCCATGGACAGAAGCAGCGGGCGGCCAGCAGTTCCCTGTTTTTAAAGCGGAAGCAACTATGGGCAAAAGGTGCGAGGTGCAGGCTTTGCAACGGCCCACGGCCCAGGGAAGCACAGGCCCGCCGGAGGTGTCGGGGACACAGCTGGCTGACCTGTAGCACCCCAAATGCTTAGATTTCAGTCCAACCCCAACCCCTCAAACGTGACTGCACAGAGATACGGCATTACAGCAGTGACTGAGGTCAAATGGCCATCGGTGGGCTTACTGAGGCGACTGTCCTTCCAAACCCAAGACACCTGAGGTGTCCCCAGAGAACGTGGGGACCCAGGAGGTG
>CM072933.1:52522976-52692976 GCA_036971965.1 Nyctalus aviator | reverse complement strand
CAGCCCAGCGGCCCAGCGGCCCGGCAACAGGGAGCCTGATGACGGGGCCTTACCCGGCTCTGCGGGCGGTCGCAACCTGCCTGTCCCCACACCACTTTCTCAGCTCCCACCCACCGCTTCCCCAGCTCCCACCCACCGCTTCCCCAGCTCCCACCCACCGCTTCCCCAGCTCCCACCCACCGCTGGGAGTTGCCCAAGATTACTGGAGTAAGTTCCTTTTATTTCTTATTAACTGTTTCAAAACTTTTTTCAAATCTGAATATCCAACACTGGCAAGACCTGAGTGATGAAAAGAACAATCAATGTTGAGAATAAACAGAGTAATTTGACAATCATAAGCCACAGTTTACATGCCTGTCCCTTTAAACGAAATCGTAGCTTAAAATCAAGTGGAGGTTCAGGGCAGCTGCGCCAAGGCAGTGCTCGGCGTCCCTCCACCAGGAGCACTGACAGCGCTGACAGCTGTTTCCTCCACCTTTACCTCCCAACCACACATTCGCCCGCCGGCCTAGCTGATCAACTGTAAACATCAGCCTTATTGATGATCTTCCTGGGATGGTAATGCGGATCCAAATCTCTCAGACAAGCCCTCATCCTTTCACTTCCCTTCACAATATCCCCAATTTATGCGTATCACAATCTGTCAATTGTTCCATGTGTTGACTTATTATGAAAACACTAAGCCAACTAGTGGACAATGATTTGTTATTTTCTTGCTTATATAATTGCTTTTCTTGTGTTGACCTGTATTTACTTATTCCAGTTCCATCATGTATTTGTCCGAATGCTCAGCCACATAAAAAATTTTTCCCTTCACCCTGGGGCTGCTTCTCAGAACCTCCCCGCCCCAGGGGAAGGCCGGGCTGCCAGGACCCTTCCTTCTGCTCTGCTGCCTGGAGTCTCTAGGCCTGTCGCTGTTTACTTTAGTCATTTTCTGTTTGTTTTATTTCTCTGAAGCCCATCCTAAGAAAAGGTGTGCATTGTGCAAATTTCTGAGCCTCTGCACGTGTGAATTGCTTTTATTTGGCTCCACTGAGTCCAGACAGGGTGTACCAACGCTGCCACAGGAGTCCTGTCCCCCTGCCCTCCACGCACCCGCTGTGCGCGCACTTCCTAACGCCATCCTGATCGCAGTCCTCCTGCTTCACCTGCCCTGCCTCCTCCCCCCAGGCCCTCTCCCTCCTCTCCTCCCTCCTCTCCACGCCCCACTGCTCTGAAACTTGGCATTGAAGCGCCTGGGAGTTCTTTTCATTTATTTTGACGAAGAACTAAGTGGTTGGTAGGATGTTTTAGTCTGGAGACACATGTCCTTTGGTCCCAAGTTATTTTGTTGTTTATTTCTTTGATATTTGCCTTTTCTTCATTTTTGCTCTGTTTTCTCTCTAGAAGTGATTAGAAGAATATTGAGCACCCTGGATTGGCCATTCATTTTTTATCAACTTTCTCTCCCATGTATAGCTCTTTACCATTTGTTTTACTTTTCTCAACTTTATTTTATAATACTTTGGTTGGATTTTTTTACATTTCAGTTACTGCTTTTTATCTTCTGTTGCTGTTTGTGTTCTTTGTTCTTTTTCCTATCACCCTGCTCCTGCCTTCAGGATGCAATTTTTAAATCTCCTGTAAGGTGGGCAGTGATAGGCCTTGACATTTTATTCTGTTCCCTAAAAAGACCTTGACTCTCTTTTTATATTTGTTTTGCACTCTTTCCTATGAGAGTTCCCTCAAATGTGAAATAATCCTTAGTTTCCCTTTCATATTTATTTATTTACTTATTTTTAACCCTCACCTGAGAATATGTTATTATTGATTTAGAGAGGGAGAAAAGGAGAGAGGAAGGGAGGAAGAGAGGGAGGGAGGGAGGGAGGGAGGGAGAAAGAGAGAGAGAGAGAGAGAGAGAGAGAGAGAGAGAGATGTGAGAGAGGACATGCCCCAATCTGCGACTGAACCCACATCTAAGTATGTACCCTGTCTGGGAATCGAACCTGTAACCTATAGGTGTACAGGTTGACACTCCAACCTGTAGAGAGCGCCTGGGAAAGCACATAAGTATTTCTTCAATTATTGTCAGCTGAATCCAGTGGCACTGGCAAGGCCACATCCTGGAAACACACCTTGCCAGAGGCAGGCATGTTGTCAGCCTTCAGCTCAGGTGCCAGGGGGTGGGTTTCATTATCAAAATTCAGTCAAGCACCAGGAACAAACATGATTATCCGGGCCCACCCAGAAGTGACAATTACAAAGAAGCCACAAGAATGCACACAATCTCCTCTGTTTTGGATTTTAGTAAAACTTCCTGGTTGTTGTCTTTTTTTTCTGTATAAAATAAATGCTGTGTCGGCGCTGGGTCTCTGTCTCTCTCAGAGAACAGCTGTCCCACCCAACCCCAGCCTTTTCTTTCTATCTCTGTGTCTGTCCTTTTCTTTCATTTTCTCAATCCCCAGCTGCCCCTACTCAGGAACTGCACCGCTCTCTAGCCATGCTGGACTTGGAAAAGAGAAAAATTTATACCAACCGAGCACCCTTTCATATTTAAAGTGAGACTCTGGCCAGCATTGCTCAGTGGTTAGAGTGTTGTCCCACTCACCCAAGGGTCACAGATTCGATTCCCAGTCAAGGGCACGTACCTGGGTCCCACATTGGATGCCCTGCCCTGGTCTAAGCACATGCAGGTGGCAAACAATCAATGTGTGTCTCTCTCTCACATTGATGTTTCTCTGTCTCTCTTCCCTCCCTTTCATTCTCTCTCTAAAAAAATAAATCAATGGAAAAAAATATCCTTGGTTGAGGGTTAACAACAAAGTGAGGTGTTCAAATGCTGCTAGGCACGCAGGTGGCCTGTGGGCGGGTGGGCTGGCACCCTGGCCTGTGTGAGGAAGGCCCTGTCTCCTCCACAGCATCAGCCCTGGGAGCTCTCTCCCCAGAGCTGTCCTACCCTCAAAGAAATTCCTCGTGTCCTGCCCGGGGGTGGACTCCAGCTGCGGCCCTCTGGGAGCAGGACAGGAAGAGGAAGCAAAGTCAGCTACCCACATGCACATCTCTGCCCAGTTCCTCCTGGCTGCCGCCAGCCTCATCCCACCCCAGGGCTCTCCGAGCAGGCAGAGCCGGCTCCTCCTGACTGCCTGCTGTCATCAGGCTCCAAGGTGAGACCTCCGTGCTCTGCTGAGTGATGGCTCCTCCTCCACCCACTTGCTGTTTCTCAAAGCCCAGCCCTGGCTACCCGCTGCCATCTCCTCCCAGCACTCTCTGGTCTTGTGGGTTTATAACACTTAACTTTACTGTCATTTAGAGTAGTTCAGGGCGAAGGGGAAAAACAGGCATCCCATCGGAATTGTCTAATCCATTAGAAGTCAGTCAATCAGAAGTCAATCAATCAGAAGTCAATAAATTCCCTTGTGCTCAAACAGAGCAGGATTTTGCTGTTGCAGGTGAGCATACTGACTGGTACCAGGCCCTGGAGGAGGGCCGTGCCAGGGCTGATGGAAAAAGGCAAGTCAGAAGCAAAACTAGAAATGAGAAGAGCATCATTTGTCTGCACAGCCTGAGAGCGAGTGAGACCCAAACTCCGGCACTACGTAAGCAATTTATTCCCCTCACTGTGGGCGGGAGGCCGCTGGGGGGGTGGGGGGGGAGGGCCCTCTGTTCTAGCTGCAGCCCCTGAGGCTCTTCGGGTGCATGTTCTTCAGGAGATGAAGCAGCCGAGGAGGCAGGACTTCACAGAGAATCCGAGATCAAGGCCATGGCGCTGGCCGCAGCTCAGTGTCCCTGGAGGGTGAGAGCCAGACGCTGCCCTCGGCCTCACCCACAGCCCCGAACAGGCATTCCGGCCGCACCAGAGGAGCATGCTCCGCGGAGGTGCCGGGGCCTGTTCACAGCAATAGTTCAAACACTCCGCTCGCTTTGGTCAGCGCCCTCGAGGAAGATGCGGGGCCTAGGAATCTACACAACACGGGCCTGGGCCCCGCGCCTCCGCCCGCCGCCCTCCGCCGGCTCCGGCTCCGGCTCCGTCCTCACCGAGGTGCGAGCGCAGCCAGGGCCCGGGGCGGGCTGGGTTCCGTGGGGAGCAGTGGGATTGTCCTGCGGACCAGGCCTGCAGAGAGCCGCTCACTCCTCTCGCAGTGACAGGAGCGAGAGCCCGGGAGACGGGAAGGGCCCCTGGAGGGCGGGCTGGAGGGGAGGGGGTTTGAGTCAACTTAGAGGAGACAGCCATTGAAATCCTAGGTGGGAGAGTGAGGACGAGCAAAACGTGAAGGCAACACGCCTCTGCCCTACAGCGCCGGGGAGAGCAGGAGGCGCTGCCAGGGCCGGGCAGGGGCGCGCTCCGAGCCAGACACCGCGGCACACGTGAGAGCAGCACTTACTTCCCTGACCCTCCCTGTGAGACGCTGCGTCCTTTCAACGTCCGGGTGCGGGCAGCGGGGCTGGGCCGAGGCTGTGGGGCCTGGCGGGGAGCACGCTGGGGCTGGGCGGGCCAGGCCTGGGCCGGCAGGCTGCCTCCGGAACACCAGGGACCAGGGCTGTGCTGAGCGCCCGAAGAGCCACAGGTGGGAGGGTTCCTGCCCACCCTTGTCCTGGGGCCTTGGAATTTACAGCCTCCGGAATTTCTCCAAAGAGGAATTCGAAGGTGAGCTCCTGTCCGGAGGAACAGCCCAGAGGGAGCTCAGAGGAGGGAGCTGCTCACAGCCTAGAGCCTGCACATCTGAGAGCGCCTTCCGAGCCTGCCCGGCCAGCGGCCCCTGGAGGGGAGACCCAGAGTCCCCAGCAGCCAGCCCACCAGGCATACACACCCTATTAAACAAGAGACAGTCCAGGCGGGAGAGGTCATATGCCCACCCAACTCACAGGAAATGAGGAACAGCCCCAAAAGGATCCCAAGTTTGCTGATGGCCAAAATCCCCTCAACTGCCTCCCAAGGGAAACTGAGGCAGGGTGAAGCCACCAGAGAAGCCTGGAAAGCCTCAGGGACAGAGCTCCGACCTGGAATAGCCAGGGTCCTTCCTGTGTGGCGGGACAGGGGGCACAGAGAGGACACATGTGCATGTCGCTGGGCAGAGGCCCCTGCGTGCCCGAGAGCCTGGTGCAGGGGCTGCTTCTGAGAGACCAGAGCGACTGTGCACCAAGCCCAGCACGGACCACGGCTCAGCCCATCTGCCCCCCAGCCCAGCACGGACCACGACTCAGCCCATCTGCCCCCCAGCCCAGCACGGACCACGGCTCAGCCCATCTGCCCCCCAGCCCAGCACGGACCACGGCTCAGCCCATCTGCCCCCCAGCCTAGCACAGACCACAGCTCAGCCCATCTGTCCCCCAGCCCAGCACGGACCACGGCTCAGCCCATCTGCCCCCAGCCCAGCACGGACCACGGCTCAGCCCATCTGCCCCCCAGCCCAGCATGGACCACGGCTCAGCCCATCTGCCCCCAGCCCAGCACAGACCACGGCTCAGCCCATCTGCCCCCCAGCCCAGCACGGACCACGGCTCAGCGCATCTGCCCCCAGCCTAGCACGGACCACAGCTCAGCCCATCTGCCCCCCAGCCGGGCATCACGGCCAGCTGCACATACAGCAGTGTCTATGCCCCGGACTGTTAGCAAGCTTCTTCCCATCTGCAACCTAATCCTCCTTTGCCATGTAGCCTAACACATACGGGGGGAGGGGTAAAGGGGGGAGTTACAGTTGCTCGTATGGAAAACAACATAATAATCTATAATAATAAAGTGTAATATGCTAATTAGACCAGACGTCCTTCTGGATGACCTTCCGGACGGGGCCAGGCTGCGAGGGCAGCCCGAGTCCTGGTGCCAGAGGAAAGTAGTGCCGGCAGCTAAGAGGGAAGGACTACTCTTGCAGAAATTTTATGCATCAGGCCTCTAGTTAATAAATAATAATACAAGAATAAATGAAGCTGTAACCCTGCTTTTCCCACCCGGTATGGATATTCACAGGTTTCAGGGGTGAGAACCGGGGAGGGGGGGGATATTACTGTGCCGACCACACCACCCCTTGGCTGGGGCAGCGGACTGCGGACATCCCCTTGTCGTTGCCCAGTTCCTGCCAATCCCTGTGGCCTCCTCTCGCCCTCTGACCTCACTGACGTCGTCTGCTGGGTTTTAGAACCTCCGTCCAGTGACTCTGCAAGGGCAACCTGCTCAGCCGGGCTCTTCTCTCTGGAGGTCAAGCAGGGGGACGGCCTACTGAAGGGCCAGGAGCTCCGCACGGAGCCCCCTCACTCCCAGCCCCCGCCCCGGCCCCTGAGCTCTGCCCAGGCTCCTGGGACTGCAGGCTGCGCCAGCCCACGCAGTGACCCCCTCCGAGGCACAGTGACGCCGGTGACAGCCCTGGACACGCATCGCCAGACGGTGTCTCTGAATTGATAGGCCCTGAGCTCACGTGGAAGATAAAGGCACGAGAACTCAGGCCACCAGAACTGCTGACATCTGGTCGCCCCTGCGAGGTTCCTTCTCCCCTTGACCTGGACCCAGGCCCGCAGGCCAGGCCCGGGCAGCCCCGCCACAGCAGCGTCGGAATGCAAGGAGCCGGTTTCCCGCCAGGCTGGAGGGGCCAGCCAGGCGGAGGGGCCGAGGAGGAGCTTGGGGAGCACAGCTGAGCAGCAGAGCCCCTGAGGGAAAGGTCGCAGGGCGGGGCGGGCGGGCACCACAGGCGGGCACTCGGCTGAGGAGGGCGAGCGGGGAGCCCAGAGAAGAACTTCACTTACGAAGGACCCACACTTGCCAGGAACCTTAAACCAACTTAAAACATTTATTCATTTATTCATCCAAACTTGGCTGGATTGGTCTTAATGATCAGGAAGATGGAGGTTCAAATCCCAGGTGTACGGTATGCTAGCTGGGTGTCCTTGGGTAAGTTAATTAACCTCTCTGACCCTCCTCCTCTCATCTATATAGAAGTTATGTATATATACACATACATGTAATTACATTGTGTACCTCACAGAGCATGTACATTTCACCATATATTTTCAAAGAATATCTAACAGTATGGGAAAATTCTCCTTAACAACATTAAAAGGAAAAAAGTAGATAGCAAAGGCCAATATAATTCTGATTTTTAAAAGAGACTATATGTACTTTGAACATATATGCATATATACATATAAAATTTTTTAAAATAAAAATATTAATGGTTACCTTCATGGTGGGAATTTGGATGATTTAATTTTTAAATGTACTTTCCACATTTTCTAAATTGCCTACAATGAATACGGCACACTCTGAGATATTTTTCTAGATTTGCATTTTTATTGCAAAAGTGATCCATGTTCAGGGCAGGAAATTAAACTTGGCACCACTGGGAACAGCTTATTACCTCCCAGACGGTGTTCTGTGCACATCTAATGCACACCAGAGGGCAGCGTCTCGCGGTCCACACCAGGAAGGCAGGGGGCAGCCTCAGTTTTTGGTAACTGAGTTCCATTTCTGTCTCAGGCCCGGACCACCCAGGGGCAGAACTTCACTATAAGCAACGGAGCGTGAGCGCAGGCAAGTGAGAAGCAGGGCTTTCTATGGACTCCCTCTGGCTCCCTCTTCTCCTGGCCACGCGTCTTCGTCCTCAGGGCCAACATGGCCAACGTGGTACCCAGGTGGGAGCTGTCCCAGGGGCCAACATGGTACCCACATGGGGGTTGTCTTAGGGCCAACATGGTACCCAGGTGTGGTCCTCACTTACCACCTGACCACACAAGGAGCACCGAGATACTCTGCACCTGGCCTTGACCTGCAGGATCCATCCCAACTGACAGACTTCAAGACATCAAGTTCCGAAATCTACTCACCAGTCATGCCCAGCACTGAGGAGGAAGCCCCCTGTCTCGGCCCAGCAGCTTCGGTGCCCCTTTCTCAAAGCCCCTTCGAGGGCCACGTGGACACCTTCTCGATGCTTGCCCACGCATCCCTGGGAGGGGCTCTCTCGGGCTCCGAGAAAACGTCCATCCTGATGCTGCAGCCACCTGGCTCAGGGGACGTCGGTCAGGGCTGCCACCCTCTGAGCTCAGCACAGGCAGGTCTCTGACTCCAGGATATCCCCAACCTGTGGCCCGACCCCCCCCCGCCCCCGCCCCCGCTCCCTCTTCACTGGAGAGCTTACAGACAACGCCTGCCCGGGCCGGTCTGGTCACATTATTCACACATATGTTCTCAGTCATAAACAATGTGCAGTTACAGCAATGTACCATATTATCCGGCGTATAAGACGACCCCCTAATTTTACAGTTAAAACATAGGTTTAGGCCTATATTCTCTGTATAAGACTACCCCCACTTCCGAGGTAACACCAGTTCTTTTTTTAATAGACCGCCTCTCTTCGTACACTGTGTTCCAGCAAAAAGCCTGCTCAGATTGGCCAGAGTCAGAGAGGCGGTCTATTAAAAAAAGAACTGGTGTTGCCTCGGAAGTGGGGGTAGTCTTATACAGCGAATATAGGCCTAAACCTGTTTTAACTATAAAATTAGGGGTTGTCTTATACGCCAGAAAATACGGTAGTCTAAATGCTTTATTTCTTAAATCCTAGTTTAACCCTTTGTTTTACAGTAACTCAAAGGCCTGAGTTCAGTTCCAACTTATTTGAATACTTGCTTTCAACAGTTACTGTGACTGGCAGAGGCTGAGGTTCACGTCCAGCGTGAAGGCGGCCATCGTCGCTGGCACTGCCCCCTCACAGTCTCCGCCGCGGCTGGCGCGGCACCCTCTCCCCGCTGGGCAGCTCTGGCAGAGGCCCGGCTGCCGGCGCTCGGGCCTTCGGGGGCTCTCCAAAGCACACGGAGGTCTTCAGGCCGGACTTCGTGCTGAGTTGGAAAGTTTGTTTCCTGGGCTTCAGGTACTGGATGGCTCATATTTTGATTAAGAAATTTAGAAACACGTTGAAATTTTTCACTGTGGAAGACATTTATGTACAGATTAGAAAATATTGTTTTCTGTTTGCCTTTAAAAATTACAAAAATAAGGAGTTTTTAAAGAAAAATATATTCTTTATGGGTGACACATTTGAAAATATGCATTTTCAAAATGCTTTCTCAAGAGCAAGATTGTGTTTCAAAAAGCAATGACTTGATCGTGTCTTGTTAAAGCGCCATCTTACACTGAAGGAACAGATTGAATGTTTAAAATTTCTAAGAACTCTGCCAGATAGCATCTGATTAATACTGTCAGCTCAACAAAGGTCAGTAAACTTGAACATCTATCTTTGTGCGCAAGAAAAAAATGTCTTCCCGTCACTTTCAGCAGCCTCAAACCTGCACGAGGCCACTACCCGCGATCCTCCAGTCGCTCCCATTGCGTTACAAAGCCGCGGACACTGCGAGGGCTTGGCTTTGTCAATCAGCCCAGGAACCGGGGCAGGTCCGTGGACGCGCTGTGCCCCCCCGAACACGTGCTGTCCACTCCCATCAGCCAGCACCAGTTGTCCCGACCCGCGGGGCATCAACGGGGGCACGCAGGAACCACCTAAGAGAATGAGACAAACAAGGAACGCGAAGAACGGGGGCAAGACAAAGTTCTGATCAAGCCCCAATTTTATTTGTTGCAGCCACAATATATATACACGGTAGTAGGGGGGAGTTGCCGGGGAGACATTCCAGGGCGGGGAGGGGAATCTTATCAGCAGGATGTGCCTGCAGGGGAGGATGCAGCAGACCCTCTGGGGCGGAGTTATCACAACAGGTGTGCCTTGATCAATGACCAGATATGCTGCTAGATTGTTTCTAGTTAACTGCCAAACCTTAGCTTGTCACAGAAGTTCTGGTAAGTAGTCACTAACAATTTTTCAGCTCCCGACAACCAGTCACACTGATGTTAGGGAAGAAAGATCACTGCCTTTCCTTTTGATTAAAAAATAGTTTTAATTTGTTCTCCTCTTGTGCCAGGGGATCAACTGTGCCACCAACTAGCCCATTTGGAAAATTGCTTTCTCTTCTGCAAGGAACTAAAAACAGCTGCCGAGGCAAGAAGTGGGAGCGAGCAGCCTGAGCGAGGGAGCCCCTGCAAGGTGCCATCCTGCCCCTGGGCCTCGGCATCGTGGCCAACCATGACCAGCCAGCTTGGGAGGCTCTTTGCCTTCAGGAGGCCTGGTGTTCCCAGGCCCCGGGGCCGCTGGCCATCCGGGAGGCCTGCGGTCACAGGTGCAGAGGAGAAGTCGGTATGAGAGCCACGGACTGAGACCTGACACATGAGAACAGCAGGAGGGCGGCAGCCCCCAAACTCCGGCGGGAACAGTGAATGGTTCAGAAAAAGAAGCAAGCAAGCACCGGGGATCAGAGCCGGTCTGACCCTCCAGGAGAAGGAAGACAGGACGCAGCAGCCTCAGGCAAACGCAAGCTCAAGGTGAGGAGCACGCTGGGCTGCCAGGAAGACCTATGGGCTGAGCTCAGCCCCTGTGTGCCTGTCCCTGGAGCTCAGCGGAGGGTGGGAGTGCACGCGGGCTGGGCAGCAGCTCAGCAGCCGGGCCGGCCGGGCCACAGTGGTGGGAGGGAAGTGATCTGACTTGTGCCTCTTTACTTGCTTTTACTTGTTCTGATGCCACTTGTGGCTTTTGTCATTCAGACAAAGCAGAAATAAAAATAGATATGCAGAGCGTTTGTGGGCAGGCTGGCCAGTTTTCAAGCAAAGCCGTGGGCACAGGTCACAGGTGGCTCTGGAAGCCCAGCTGAGGTCCTGGGACTGTGGTTCCCCGCAGGCCACCGCCAGCAACTCGCACAGAGTGAGGCACTTCCAGGGACACTTTCCCAGGAAGCGCAGAGAAGCAGCGCCTGATGCTTCACAGGACTTCTCAAAACTGCTAGTGAAGGAAAGGACCGTGAGTCTTCTGAGGAGAGAGAGGGGCTTGAAGACAGGACAGAAGTCTCGAGGCTGGCGTGGAAGCTCCCGAAGGGAAGGCCAGTTCAGTACCGTGGACAGCTCCCTGCTCCTGCTCCCCCTGCACCTAGCACAGAGCGCCCGCCGGTGCTGCAGGAGAACTGGAGGACACAGATAACACATCACACAGGACAGGAGCCACAGGTCTGCTAGGTGAAGGAAATATTGAAATGAGACAGCTTTGCTCTGTTACAGGAGCCGGGCGCAGGGAAAAGGAAGTGCCAAACGCGGTGCAGTGTCCCGATGGGGCCCTGAGGCAGAAGTGACACGGTGGGAAGGCTGGGAAAGCACGTCTGGGATTTCATCAGCAGGAGCGTGCCCTGTGTGTCTTAGTTTTCACAAGTGTGCCGTGCCTGGTAAGGTGAGGTGTTAGGAGGTTTACACTTAGTATCATGGGACGCTGGTGAAGGGGTAGATAACGCAATACTATGTTTAATAAACAAAAGTTATGCTAAAACAGAGTTTGTTTTCAAGAAAGAACGTTGTCAAAGGGAAAAGAGAAAGGGAAAAGAGGCCGCCGAGGAGGGAAAGCCGAAGGTGGGCTGAGGAGTTAGCTGTTCTGGCGGTCTGCCTTTCCCCAAAGGAACTGCCTGCCGCCGCTCGCCTCGTTCCCAGTGTGCTTCTGGAAATGACCGAATGGTACGGACACGAAAAGCGTTTCTAACGTGCCCAGAGGTTACTGAGCTGTCTTCTCGTAAGGCTGCAGTGCTCGTTAACCTCGCGTGGCCCAGGAGGCCGGCTGGAAAGGGGCATGGACACGGAAAGCAGGCAGCGAGGACACACGATACACAGATGGTGTTTCACTTCTGATACTCAAGTCGTGTTCTGTGAACTAAATTCCAGCTTATAATGGGGGGGGGGGTGCCACTGCCTTGTTCTGAATACTTCTAAGTAAATGCATAAAATTTTTCAAATTTTAAACTAAAAAAAAAAAGCATATATATAAACCTCCCCACAAATACCGTGACCATTCTGAAAGGTAACATACTTCCTGTTGTCCTAGTTGGCATTTTGTATTAAGTATTACTTCTATAATCAGGAAAAACTTTACAGAAGAAGCTTCAAGCCGACAGGAATGGAGGGCTGGAGAGGAGCGAGCACATGGACACGCAGGTGCGGACATGCGGATGTGCCCGCGGCCTCGGCAGGACACGGGAAGCTTTGCTCTGAGCACCAGGGGGACCTGGGGGCAGAGAGAGAGACCGGCCTTCCCTGGTATCAGGTGTGGAAGTCAAACAGCCTTCACAGTGTTCACAATAAAAATAACTATTATTACTATCAAAATAATTTTATACAAAAAAACTCCTTTCTATGTCCCAATCTCATTTCCCAGCAGTAACCCCAGTAACCACATACTTTGGGGCACCTTTTCAGACCCTTTGTATGCACATATAGAGATAATCTTAACAGAAACAGGACCTAATACTACACATACAATTGTTTGTGAAACAATAGATCATGCCTATCAACCTTTGTGGATGTACTATTAGGTCTCATTCATTCTTTTGAAAAGCTGCATTGTATTCCATTTTATGGATAAACCTTGAATTATCCACCCAGTCTCCCACCGGAGTCAGCTTGTGTTGCGTCCCGGTTCTTACTGCTAAGGACGGTGCTGCCGCACTGTCTGTGCTCGCTGGGCAGTCCTGACATCAAGCCCTCTGACCTGCCATCCTGGCGCCTCCAAAGGCAGCTCTGAGACTTTGGATGGACTAGAGTCCTTATTTTAGGATGCCCGGGAGCCGCACTACAGTCCTCCGCTCTACCAACTGAGCTACTGAAGGAAGCACCAGAGTCCTTATTTAATTAGAGGTGATATTTACTCTATCGGTAGAGAGGTTGTACAGATTAGAGGAGTTTATGTGAATGAATGAAATTAAATGAATGAAAATGCCTGGTAGTTTCCCCAGTGTGTGTGTGTGTGTGTGTGTGTGTGTGTAGATAGTGATGGGGAAAGAGAAACAGAGAGGCAGAGAATGGACCAATGGGTGGGTGGATGGATGGATGGATTGATGAATTGATGGATGGATGGACTAACAGATGGACAGGAATTATTCCTCAGTAATAGTATAGGGAAAGTGCATAAAGTAACAATCAATAAACTTAAGCTGCCTCCTTTCTACTTAGAGAAAGGGGGAGCAGATGAAGCACTGGAAACTGAGGTCCTCGTACTGCTTGGGGAGCCACGAAAGAAGGGCAGTACCCTGTGCCTCAGGCGGAGGCGGCTGGAGAAGGGGCAGACCCAAGGAGAAGTGGCTCAGGAAATGGGTGGCCGGGACACTGATGGAAGTGTCATCATTTTAGCAGGTGCCAGCCAGGAGGGAGAGCCCTAGCTCATCCTCAGTGAATCCGGACTTTGGCCAGAGAGTCTGCAAAACGCCAAGAGAAAAGCAGGACTGGCTGGGATGGACAGCTGCAGAGCTGAAGGCACACCTGCAGACATAGCAGTGCTGGCAGGGACAGAGGAGAGGGTTGGAAAGGCCTGAGAGTTAACAAAACATTTACTGGAGCAGGCCTTGCAGCCACCTTCCATTCATCCTCCGTCAGTCAGTTCTCAGACCCTTAAACGTAGTGCCTGTATGAGCCTCCAGCTGGAGCGAGCTTCAAGGCCTGCTGCTGACCCCACATAGCCCTGGAGCCGTCTGTGCGAGAGAATAGAGTCCACGAGCCAGCCCGGCATCCAGGCCTCCCAAGGCTGGCCACGCCTGCCCGGCCGCTGCCTCCCACACTGCATACTCTCTGGCCCCACAACCACTGCCGAGTCGTCCTCCGTGGTGAGAAGGCCTGGACTGGGCTCTGGCCCCTGCAGGCATGGCGGGCACCTGGAGCCTGGGGCCTGCCTGGACCATGGCTGGATGGATGGATTTCCAAGTCATTCCATTTAGAAATGCTTCCAACATGACATCGTCTGGTTCTGGCTGGGTACCACGCACAGATCCCACTCCACCCGGGCCACCGAGGTTTGTCTCCCGTCCGTGACCAGCCCACGGCACAGGAATCTAACCAGGCCAGACCTAACCAGCATTTCTAAAGAGGCGATGGGTGAAAGAGGGCAGACTCAGAAACGGTTAATGTGGGCTGGGACTGCCGGCCTCCCCCTCCACACCGGGAGCCGTGCCTGGGCTCCCTGAGGGCAGCTTCCTGTCTGGCACAGGGTGCATGCTCATGTGTTGAATGACTAAATGAGAGTGACAGATCCAATTAGACAAGCAACCAAGTAATGGGACAGGGAAACCGGTGTGCAGACAGAGAATTTCTGAGCGTGTGCCGGTAAACCTCCCAGCTAAGTCCACTCACGTTCCATTTCTGCTGCTAACTAGTTGGCTTTCTGCCACAAACCATCATGCCAAAAGCTCCAGCTCTCCAGACATGTTTTGCAAGCTCCTTCTCTCAGGCAGTTCCAGATCCAGGCACCTTCGATGCCTTCTGAACTCCAAGGGCACGTGAGCTAAACCCTCGAGCGGCATTTCTTACTTTCCACCTTGATCTAAGGCTCTCTGTGAACTTAGTTGCAGCAGACACTGTGCCCGCCAGGGACCCCTTCTCCTGGCCCAGCGGCTATGACCCCCGAGGCGACCGGCGCTGGGCTGGAGGTGCTCACTACAGCCTCCCCTGGAGGAGCGGAAGCCCAGAGGTGCCTGGGAGTTGGTTTCCCAAGCACCACAGCTAGCCATGCCCCTGGCTGCAGAAGGCGATGCAGTTCCACTCCTCCCAGCTGGAGCTCCCGGCTGGAGCCTCGTTCTCCAGTAGCCTGTCCTCTCCCCCATGACCCCATCCTCTTCAAGCCCCCACCTTCCTCAGGGAGCCAAGTGCCCCCAGGTCTCCCAAGGAATGGCCTCAGGTAACATCCTTCTTCCTCGGAAGACAAGATGTCTGCGCCCCCTCTGCTCCTGGGCTGTGCCTCCGAGGCCCTCGAAGAGCAGCCAGGAGGGGGCGTGAGGGAGCGGCTGGAAAGTGGTCTCAGTGAGTGAGGAGCCGGTGGCATAGCCTGTGAACAGCTCCCAGAAGCAAACTTCTGGGATAGGCCAGCACTTCCAAACAGCCCAGAGCAACAAAACGGCCTGTTCTCTAGTTCTGCCCCAAGGAAAAGCTGGACGCAGAAACGTGCTGTTTGAGAAATTCTGTCTGCTCCTGATCCTCCCCATTGTCTCCTGAAGCCCCAGCACAAGCAAGTTCCCCGTCTCCCTGCGATGAGAAGGCACGTGACAGGAAGCACAGCGTCACAGCAGCACCCCAGTCCGTGCCCAAGGCCATCTTCTGGTTGTTTTCAAAGTTTGCCTCCCTTTCCAAATAAAGTCTCCTACAAAAAAGAAGAAGAAAAGGAAAGGAAACTGAGCTACATCCTGGTCCTGTGGGCTGTGGGCTCTGGTCTGCATCCTCCTTCCGCTGACCTGGGCTACCCCCTTGGGAGAAGGAACCTCACAGCTTTAGGACACATTGTGGGAAGAAACCCCCGGGCTGCATGAGGCTGGAAAGGCTTCTGTCTGTGCAGAATCCTGGGCTCCGGGTGTGGCTCCCAGCCCCAAACTCAGCCCTGAGGGAATCGTTCCTGGGATTCTCATGGCACCACTTCATGGACAACACACATGATGGCACAGCACACTCCCTCCGACAGAAAGCCCACCACACGGAGCACCACGTTATGGCTGAGCCGTCACCAGCCCCTCTCCGCCCAGAGCTCCATGCTCAGAACTCAGAGCTCAGCGCGGGCCCCTCTCGGCCCAGAGCTCCGTGCTCCGTGCTCAGAGCTCAGCGCGGGCCCCTCTCGGCCCAGAGCTCCGTGCTCCGTGCTCAGAGCTCAGCGCGGGCCCCTCTCCACCCAGAGCTCCGTGCTCAAAGCTCAGAGCTCAGCGCGGGCCCCTCTCGGCCCAGAGCTCCGTGCTCCGTGCTCAGAGCTCAGAGCAGCCCCCTCTCCGCCCAGAGCTCCATGCTCAGAACTCAGAGCTCAGCGCGGGCCCCTCTCGGCCCAGAGCTCCGTGCTCCGTGCTCAGAGCTCAGCGCGGGCCCCTCTCCGCCCAGAGCTCCGTGCTCCGTGCTCAGAGCTCAGCGCGGGCCCCTCTCCGCCCAGAGCTCCGTGCTCCGTGCTCAGAGCTCAGCGCGGGCCCCTCTCCGCCCAGAGCTCCGTGCTCCGTGCTCAGAGCTCAGCGCGGGCCCCTCTCCGCCCAGAGCTCTGTGCTCCGTGCTCAGAGCTCAGCGCGGGCCCCTCTCCGCCCAGAGCTCCGTGCTCCGTGCTCAGAGCTCAGCGCGGGCCCCTCTCCGCCCAGAGCTCTGTGCTCTGTGCTCAGAGCTCAGCGCGGGACCCTCTCCGCCCAGAGCTCCGTGCTCAGAGCTCAGCGCGGGCCCCTCTCCGCCCAGAGCTCCGTGCTCCCTGCTCAGAGCTCAGCGCGGGCCCCTCTCCACCCAGAGCTCCGTGCTCAAAGCTCAGAGCTCAGCGCGGGCCCCTCTCCGCCCAGAGCTCCGTGCTCCGTGCTCAGAGCTCAGCGCGGGCCCCTCTCCGCCCAGAGCTCCGTGCTCCGTGCTCAGAGCTCAGCGCGGGCCCCTCTCCGCCCAGAGCTCCGTGCTCCGTGCTCAGAGCTCAGCGCGGGCCCCTCTCCGCCCAGAGCTCCGTGCTCCGTGCTCAGAGCTCAGCGCGGGCCCCTCTCGGCCCAGAGCTCCGTGCTCCGTGCTCAGAGCTCAGCGCGGGCCCCTCTTGGCCCAGAGCTCCGTGCTCCATGCTCAGAGCTCAGCGCGGGCCCCTCTCCGCCCAGAGCTCCGTGCTCCGTGCTCAGAGGCTGGCCCAGAGCTCCGTGCTCCATGCTCAGAGCTCAGCGCGGGCCCCTCTCCGCCCAGAGCTCCGTGCTCCGTGCTCAGAGCTCAGCGCGGGCCCCTCTCCACCCAGAGCTCTGTGCTCAAAGCTCAGAGCTCAGCGCGGGCCCCTCTCCGCCCAGAGCTCCGTGCTCAGAGCTCAGAGCTCAGAGCAGCCCCCTCTCCGCCCAGAGCTCCGTGCTCAGAGCGCAGAGCTCAGAGTGGGAAGATGTTCCCTATGAGACATCCCCTAAGCTCCTGGCTTCTGGGACGAGTCACTGCGAAGCTAGAGCAGTTTACAAAGAGGCGAAGTGATCTCCCAGAGACACGGCCTCTAGGCCTGGAGCTCAGGCTCACACCCAGGCGAGAAGGGCGGCTGGGCTCTCCCCATTGGGGACAGCGGGCGGCTGTCCTGTGAGATCACAGGTGGGAAGGTGGCCGGAAGGGGCCAGCAAGGGGGGGGGGGGGGCGCTGGCCAGGAGACCAGGCCGGGAAGGCCTTACAGGAAGGCATGGCTGGAGATGGGGACAGCCAGAAGGCACTGAGCCATCACTCCCTGCAGATCCGCGACGGCTACGCCTCCTCAGCCTGCGGGAATGAACGAGTAACAGTAACAGGAAATCTTCAGGAATTACATCCCCGTGAAAGTGTACCTTAAGTTGCAAACCCAGGAAACGCTGATGACCCTTTAAAAGGCAGGAAACCTTTATACCTTTTATTTTTAAAGGAATTAGCTCATGAAGTAAGATAGGTGACCCTTGGTGTATTTAAGAAAGCTGCGCCCAGATTGACAACACTCCTCAGTCACAGGTTCCGCTAATAACTGTGTGCTCTGGTACAAGCAGGAACTCACAGAGCAGCCTCCGGTCCTTCCGAACCTTCCGAACGTGTTGAATGTGTTAAATCCCAATGCAGATCCAGTGGTGAACTTGTTAGGAACAGGTGCAGTCGTGTGAATGACACTCTTCCTGACGGGGGGACTGGAGGCCCTCTGTCCCTGAGGCCTCAGCTCCCCGCGCGCTGGGACGCACACGGTCACAGTACCGTGTCGCACCCGCTCACGATGAAGCTGGTGTTCTTTCTCCTTTTCTGGTGCATTCTCTGAGTAGGTGTAACGGTTGGAATCACAGGGACACGTACTCCATGCACCACATGACTATCGGCTCTCAGCCCCTCCTCCAGCCACGCACCCGAGGGCAGGGAGGGCCAGTGGGCGCGGAGGGAGTCCTCTCCCATCCCAGACCTGCCGAGGAGCCGGCTGCCTCCGCAGGGTCGAGGGAACAGAGGCCTCCCTGGCCTCACTCAACCTCTGGCCGCCAGCAAGAACCACGGGACAGACGCCAAGAGGCCAGCCTCCAGCCCGCGGCAGAAGGTGAGAGCCTGCGTGCCAGGCCCCCTGGGGCAGAGCTGCGGGGCCAGTGGCGCGACCGGCTTCCTGGCAGCCCAGCCGAGGAGGAGCAGGCCTGGCACACAGGAGCTCCCATCGACAGATCACCTGCCAGGAACGAGAGGGAGAATATGATTGTAAAGAATGAACAGCGCCTCAAGGATCTGCAGAAGGAAAATGCCAGGCTTAGTGTTTGTGTATATTGGAGTCCCAGAATGAAGAGAGAAAGGAAAAGTATTGAAGAAATTATGGCCTAAAATTTCCAAATCTGATTAATGAAAAACCTATAGATCAAAAAAGTTCAGCAAAACCAAACAGGATAACCCTAAAGAAGCCCTGCAAGCAAAGCTATTGAAAGTAATCAAGTTTATAAATAACAGACTGTTTTCCTCTTGAGTTCTTTAACATGTGTTTCATGGCCAAAAGAATAAAAACGTAAGATGGCCTGGTGACATTTCCAAGGTGTGTAGATATGACATGTAAGACAACTAAAACATAAGTTGAGGGTGAGCAAAGGGGCCTAACTGTGGGGAGACTCATACATGGCCCTGAAGTGTAGAAATGCTGCATCTCGTGCATGTGAAAAAGTAAGTGTGTAGATTGTTATCTCCAAGGCAACCATGATAAAAAATACTCAAAGGAGTGCTGTCAAAACCATGGCACATAAAGCCAAAAGGAATACTAAAAAAAGGTTTGAATAACCCAAAAGAAAGCAGGAAAGGGAACACAAAGGAACAGAAGATAGGAGAAAAAAATAACAAATTAAACACCTAAATCTAAACGGATCAACAAATGCATTAAATGTAAAACCCGAACATACCAATCAACAGGTGGATTGTAAGAATGATTTTTTAAAGATACAAACTAATTATATGCTCCCTACAAAAAACTCTCTTCATTAAATATGGTATAAGTAAATCAAAGATACAAGAATGAACACTATGTCATGCAAACACATATGCAGGTGAGAACTGCGGCAGCGGCATTCATACCAAGGAAGGAGGCGTCAGAGGAGAGTAAACTGCCTGGCGGCAAGGGAAGTACATAATAAAAGGCTCCATTTCCCAGGGAAGAGAACAGCCTTCAATGCATATGCATCTCAGCACAGAAATTCAAATGTACAAAACAAACCTGGAGGGAATGGAATTAGAAATAAACAAATTCCTAATTACAGAGATTCCAGCACAACTTTCAGCAATAAAACAGGAGGCGGAGACCAGCACGGACACAGAGGAGCAGGCTGGGCCACTGCCTCAGCGGCGGAACATGCCCCAGACAGACCACGCCCGACCATAACACAAATCCATAAAGATGTTAAGTAAGTGGATCATAAAATGCTTTCCTAGCCATAATGGAAGTAAACTAGATTCAGTAATAAAATAACATAAGATTATTCAAATACTTGAAACACTATTGTAAACAATCCATGGGTCAAAGGGAAAGACTGAAGAAAAATGAGAAAAGATTTTGAACTAAACAAAAATAAAAATGCATTTTATAATTTGTGCAGGGCAAGGAAAGCAGTGCTTAGAGAGAAGCCATGGCATTGAAATACTTATACTAGAAGATGAGAAAGAAGTCAAAGCAAAAATATACAATTCCATTTTAAGAGACTAGAAAAAGAATAGCATACTAAACTCAAAGCAAGCAGAATGCAGAAGATAATCAAGTAAGCAGAAATTAGCCTGGCTTGTGTGGCTCAATGGTTCACTGTCAACCTATGAACCAGGAGGTCATGGTTTTGCAGGCTCAGTCCCCTGGGTTGTGGGCTCACTTCCCAGTGTAAAGTGTGTGGGAGATAGCCAATCAAGGATTCTCTCTCACCACTGATGCTCCTCTTTCCCTCTCTCTATCTCTCTCTCTCTCCCTCTCTCTCTCTCTCTCTCTCTCTCTCTCTCCCCTCCCCCTCTCTCTTTCCCTTTGAAATCAATAAAAATATATTTTTAAAAAGATAAACAGAAATCAAACAAATCAAACACATGATACAACAGATAAGATAAATGGAACAAAAATGAGTTCTTTGAAAAAATGGAGACAATTGATAAACCTCATAAGACGAATAAAGAAGAGAGAAGATACACAGATTACCAATGCCAGGAACGGAAGGGGATCAGGAGGAACCCACAGACAACAGAAGAAATCAGGGAGGTCAAGGGACGACACTACACACACAAACCCGGCAGCTTGGGCTTGGCAGAAGAATCACTGACAAACACAAATGCCAAACATCCACCCAAGATGAGTCAATATCTTCAGTGAGTTCCAAACAGACTTAGTGCAGAGTTAAAAGCTGTCCAGAAAGCCCCAGTCCCACATGAGCTTCCTGGGAACATCTACCAAACACCTAAAGAAGACAAAACCAGCTCTGCAAAAGCTCTTTGAGGCGATAAGAGGAGGGACCCTCCCCTCATTGCATGAGACCGGCATTGCCCTACAACAACCAGAGTCCGAAAACTAAGACCAATGCTCCCCATGCACCAGGCACAAAAATCTTCAAAAAATGTTTAATATTAGCACATTGAATCTAGCAATATACAGAAAGAATAAGAAATCATATCCATGTGAGATCTATCTCAGAAGTAGAAGACTAATTCAATATTTAAAAACAAAGCAATATAATATACTATGTTAACAGTCTGAAGAAGAAAACCTACATCGATAGATGCATAAAGATCATTTGACAAAGTTCAGAATGCATTCATGATAAAAATTCTCAGAAAACTAAAACTGAAAGAGGACTTCCTCAACCTGGTAAAGAGTGCCGCTTAAACACAGAAGGAAAAGCGAGGGCGCACATTGCACTGGACACTGAAGCCTCGGCACAGGCAGCCGTGCCCTCACACGCCACCCCACAGCTCACTGAGTGACAGCCAGCGCTCTGAGCCAGAGCAGGAAGTAAAGCAGCGGGCTGGAAGGAAGGAAGAACACTCACAGTCATGACGACTGTCTGTAGAGAGCTTCCCTCACCCTACAAAGCACCCTCGGGATCAATCGCTACCTTTATCCAGATTGCAGAATACAGAATCTTTGTACCAGCATCGTAGAACTGGAAAACAAGCTTCAAAAACACTGCTATTTACAATAGCTCCAAAAGAGAAATAAGTTATAAAGCTGACATAACTTGGGAAGAATCTCTGCAAAATGCTGGCCCAGAAAATCCACGACCTAAACGCACAGAAGGGAAGACTGACCACAGACTAGAAGAGTCGACACGGCAATGTCGGTCCTCCCCAGATCGTCAACAGATTAAGGCAATTCTGATCAAAGTCCCCGGAGTGCTTTTTCAATGTGGCCGTGTTGTTTCCAACGTGTGTTTGGAAAGGCAAGCTTCCCTCAGCCTCAGCTTTCCTCCTTCTAAGATGGGACCAGCAGTAGGTACGCCAGCGTGTGATGTTCTGGTAATTCATGGCTTCTTTATGGGTCTTTCTCTCAAGACTCCAGACGGGGACAGGAGCACCCAGGCCTTTCCCACCTGTCCGTAGACAGCTGCACTGGGGCTGCCTCTGCAAGCCAGGGCTGGGGGAGGGTGTACTAGTCAGGTCTCCGGAGAAACAGCACCAGTGTGTGTGCGCGTGTGCGTGCACGTGTGCATACATGTGCACGTGTGTGCGTGTGCCTTGGAAGGGCTTCCTTCAGGAAAGCAGTTGGGACTCTGTACAAGCGGCCTGGGCTTCGGGGCTCTGGGGACTCCTGGCTCAGGGAGGAGGGTCTGAACGCTGGCCTCCGAGTAGCTCCAGCAGCTGGAGAGCAGAAAGCTCCCCCGTGGGCGGAGCGCCAACTGCAGAGCCGCGGGATGGAGGAGCGTGAGGCTATGCAACCACGGACCACGGACCAGAGCCGAGCAAGTCCAGCAGAGACACACAATATGGCCCAGGGAGCTCCTGGTGACACACAGCTCAGCGGAGAAAGATATTCCCTCCACAAACGGTGTCAGAACAACTGGTCTCCACGTACCGACAAACACAACAACCAGCAACACAAAACCCTCCCCTAAGCTTCACACTTCCTACAGAAGCCAGTGCCAAGTACACCATCGCTCTGAAGAGGTTTAGCGGTTTCACTAAGTTAAATGTATACCTGCTGCCTTGTGGCCCTGTTTACCAGGAGAGATAAAACCTTTGCAGGAAGACACACAGACGTTTCAGTGCGCTGTGGCCAGACAGAGAACAGCCTACGCCTGCGGCAGGAGAAGGTGCACACGTGGTGCTCCGTCACTCCCGGGGGCAGGGGGACCGCTGTGGACATGCGGACGAGCCCAAGGCTCCCACTGAGGGCTGCACTCCAGGCAGCCTGGGACGTGCAGGGACTATGGAGCGCCCCGGGGGTCGGGCAGAGGTGGGACCATAAGGGAGCAGCAGGAGAGAATTGTTATGGCCTGATCGGGTGGGCACCTGTGGACCTGTGTGTTAGGATTCAAAAAACCATAAACAACAGCAGCAAAATGGACACAACCCTGATGGGGCTCAGCAGTGTCCCTTAGTCAGTCCCTAGGCTTTGTGTGAGAGCTTCTTGGGTTAAAAACTTTA
Source organism: Nyctalus aviator (assembly GCA_036971965.1). Classification (NCBI taxonomy): domain Eukaryota; kingdom Metazoa; phylum Chordata; class Mammalia; order Chiroptera; family Vespertilionidae; genus Nyctalus; species Nyctalus aviator. Next base: position 52,670,415 of record CM072933.1, on the reverse strand, counting down.
CACAAAAAAAAAAGACAAGAAAACAAACACATGGCACCAGAAGCCGCAGCAGGAGAAGGATAAAGCTGGAAGGCAGAGCTGTACCCCTCTCGTGCCCTCCCCTCTCCGCCTGGAGCAGCCAACGTTCAGCCCCTCCTCCCTCAGCCCGGAGTCCCCAGAGCCCCGAGGCCCAGGCCGCTGTACAGAGTCCCAACCGCTTTCCTGAAGGAAGCCCTTCCATGGCATGCGCACACACAAGCACACACACGCGCACACACACTGGTGCTGTTTCTCCGGAGACCTGACTAGCACACCCTCCCCCAGCCCTGGCTTGCAGAGGCAGCCCCACTGCAGCTGTCTCTGTCCCCGTCTGGAGTCTCGAGAGAAAGACCCACAAAGAAGCCACGAGTTACCAGAACATCACACGCTGGCGTACCTACTGTTGGCCCATCTCATAAGGAGGAAAGCTGAGGCTGAGGGAAGCTAAGGCCTCCACGCTCTCCCATCAGGAAGCAAAAGGACAAGCATTTTTAGACTCAAATCCCAGCCCTCTCCCTGCAGCATCCAGCAAAGGCTGCATGGCCGGCCACCAGCACAAACGCGGCAGATGTCACCATGGGCCCTGGCCTGCCCTCAGCTCCTGGTCCCTGCCCCAGAGCATGCGCCTCGGTGGCCGCTCCACTCAGTAAGTCCTTGCCAGGCGAATGGACACCAGCAAGAATTATAGCCCGCCAACTGCCGACCGACCGCCGACCTCTGACCTCTGACCAAAGGGCTTCCCTTCAGGCAGGGAGAGAAGCCGGGGCGGGTACGTGCTGTGGGGGTGTCCTGGTTCACCATGCAGTCAGCCAGCTGGCTCATCCATCAGAGAGCAGGCGCCAGAGGGTGTGGAGTGACTGAAATACCTAATAACAGCCCCAGACACCGGCCTGCCAGGAACACAGAGTCACCGCAGTGAAGCAAACACCTACAGAAACAGTCCGGGCATTAACGCCAGCTCCGTAAGGGGTGCAGTTGGACCCTGACGGGGGCTCCGTGCAGCCTGACGCTCACTGCCAGATGGCCGCCACGGGACTGAATCAGGACGCTGTGCAGAGCGTGCGTGTGGACAGGTCTGGCCCTGGCACGGCTGTGAAGGAACAGATGAGGCTCCTCCTGACAGCAGGCAAGAGGAGTGTTGGCACAGTCCTGTCTGCACTGTGAAAACCTCTGGTAACTGAAGATACGTGTGTAGGTTCAATCCTTCCCAAACTTAACCTACATTTAACAACATTCTACTCAAGACCCCTAAGGACTGTCATGGACTCTAACAAGTTTATTCTAAACTTTACATGGAAGTAGAGAGAACAAAAAAAGGGCCATTATACTACGGAGAAAGGAGGCGCCTTTTGCAGGATAGCGGGAATGATTATGAAGCTGCAGCAACTGTGCCCTTGGACGGGGCAGGCACACAGAGGCTGACCACCGAGCTAGAATGCAAAGCCCTGAAGCACGCGTGCGGGTGCGTGGCGAGTTCTCGGGGACAGAGGCAGGCAGGGCCGCCTGAGGGACCACTCAGCAGCCGGAGCCAGAAAGATGTCATTCGTTTGGGACAGAACTCGAGTTTCAATCCCTGACTCACTCCAAACACAAAAGCTGCTGATATCTTTAACACCTGAAGGTAAACGCCTTTCTGCTCTGGATGGTAGTGACAGTCCGACAGTCCCTGGCTTCGGGCAAGCTGCCTTCACCAGCCTGAGTAGCTGGAGGCCGTGGGCAGTGCCTGAGCCCTGCATATGTCACACTGGGGGGCTGGAATAGTACAAGGGCTTTCTTAGGAAGAAAACACAGAAAATTAAATGGTTCATAAATTTTTACTCTATCCAAATTAAGAACTCCTGTTTATCGATGCAAACTTTCAAAAAAGTAAAAAAGACAAATAGAATACAGTATTTATAACAGTTAAACTGGAAACGGATTGATCTCGATAATACATAAAGATCAACAAGAAAAGGAGCATCAAACTAACAGGAAAAGGAGCAGAAGACATGAGCGGGCACGGCGCCAAAGCCCTGTGAGCAGCCGAGCTCCGCTCCCTCCGCGGCACGGACACGAGGAGGCCGGTGGCCGCTGGCGTCCTGCGGGCGGACAGGAGCCGGCGCTGTCCCGGGAGAGCCTGACCTCCGCACTGCGGGCAGGAGGCGGCGGGTGCAGCGGTTTAGAAACTGTGTGATCCCCTTAGCAGCACGCAGTCCGCAGTCCACAGCGGCCGAGGGCGCCTGGTGCAGCGCAGCGGCGGGGCCCAGCACCGTAGGACCAGCGCACCGGCCCGCAGCTGGGGGAGAGGGGGCCGCGCACGTGCGGACCGGGAGGCGGGTGACAGCAGTGCATGATGCCGGCTCCCAGCGCTCCGTCTGGCTCCGGCTCCTCAGTGACAATGACAGCGGGCCATCCACAGGGCTCTGGCTGAGCCGATCGTGAAGTCCAAAATGTGAGTGAAAAATGGATCTACTTTTTCCTCTGGTCAGGCGGACGCTATGATCTCATCCCTGCACACGTAGATGTTCACACAGGAGAGGTTTTCCATAGCAGGTCCCTCCTGGCCCTCCTCAGTAACACCACACCTGGCCTTCTATCCCGAGCGGATCACTGGGGACACAGGCGGAGAAGACTGGGACCGGCTGCAGCCGTTGCTACTTCTGCAGGCTCCGGGGCAGAGCAGAAAGAATCCCAGAGCCCCAACGATCAAAGCTAACGAACACCAAGCCTCCCAGATGTAGGATTCGGGAGGCAATGCCTGTGGGCAGTCTCTCTGCAGGTGGGAACACGTGGCCCCAGCCTGTCAGAACACGTGGCCCCAAGCCTGGAGCCGACTTCCTGGGATAAGGCCCGGCCATACTGCCAGTTGGATCAGGGAGTTTATGGGACGCGGAAACGGCGGTGATAAAAGGTAACGGCGTTCCTCGGAAGGAGATCAGCAGAGCGGGATTCGTGGAGAAGCTGCTCTTAGCTTCCACTCCCCACGCCCTGTCCTTGCTCCTCCTGGGAGGCCTGGCACCCTCCGGGGCCCGAGCACCAGGTAGGGGCTCGTCCCGGGAGTCTCCTCACCGGCTAGAGCCGAGGGCTGTAACCGCCTGAATTCTCCATCAGAAACCAGGATGGGCGCAAAGAGACAAGCCCCGAAGGCTCGGTCACAGCATCAGCAGATGAAAGACCGGGAAGCTGACAGGCTGGGGCCACGGGTTCCCACCCGCAGAGGCCCACACCTACTACCCACTCCACTTCCTCCACTCGAGACTGACTTCAAGCCAATGGTGTGACCACCAGGCACAGAAAGGGATCCAGGACCGAAGACCAGCTGCCAAGCACTCACTGCAGGCAAGCCCGGCTCCCTCCATTCCCCTCTTTGCCGGGAAGCAGTCCCATTGCCTCTGGCCCCTGACAGCAGTGCCACACCCTCCCCACGTGGTCAGGGACCGAGCAGGCATTGGAATGCACACCCTGGTGTTGTGACTCAATAGCAGTGTCACTGAATACCCCATGCCCGGCACTGAGCAGAGACAGGGTGCTATGTGGACAAACGCCAGCACAGCACCTCGCTCTGGCCCCCACTGGTCAGCAAGGAAGGCCCTTCGCCAGGGATCCCAGCACTCCACTCGAGCATACAGCAACTGAGGCCTGGGCAGAGGGCGGGTGCTGAGGAACCAGGCCGTGAACTTCAACTTGATTTATGAAAGATAAAAAAGTCACCTGTTGAAGGGGTGTGTGGGTGACTGAGGAGCAATAGAGCAGAGGAAGTATGTGTGAAGTCAGTGATAGACAGACAATACAGGCCTTTACCCAAATTCCATTAAAATCTTAAAGGTAATTTGGGGTAAGAAAGTAAGTGCAGGAAATGACTTACATTTTGCCTTTTGTGGGGGGGAAACACACTGCGTGAGGTAGCCACAGTGAGTGTGTGAGGACAAGGTAAGTGTTGTACAAAGAAATCCTGAGAGTGGGAGATTCAAGATGGCTGCACAGGTAAACACCTAGCCGCAGCCGCACACAACAATTTCAATAAAATACAACTAAAATATAAAATGGACATTACCCGGAACTACAGGAAAGTCGACTGACTGGAAATTCTACAACGAGAAGCAAGGAGAAAACCAGAAGGAAGCGCGGAGGAGCTGGAAAAGCCTAAGGTACCGAGACAGGCGGCGCGCGGAGAGGACAGAGCCGAGAGGAGGGAGGCTGAGTGCCTGGCTGGCGTTCCCTAGCAGGAAGGAGATAAAGCTCCGACTGTGCTGGGCCCCACTTCCGACTGCTCTGAACCCCAGTTCTAGGCCAGACCCCGGGGACCCAGGCTCAAACAGAGGGAGCTGGGCTGTAAGGCAGAACCCTGGGGGAGCAGCGAGAGGAGGTCCCGTGGCGCGCACAGTGCGTGCAGAGAAGGGACGGGTGGCTGTGCCGCGGGATTGCACTGGCGGGAAGGAGACAGGGGCTCCAGACTGCTCTGAACGCCACCTCCAACTCCACTTCCAACTGAACTGAACCCCAATACCCGGCTCATTGGGGGAGAGCATAGACTGTTTGGTAGCAGGAGAAAATCGAGGGCACTTTTCTCTCAGAGGTGCTGGCAGCGAGTACTGAAGGACCCGCATAGGGCGGGGCTGACAGAAGCCAAGGCTGTAGGCTCCACCCTGAAACCCGCCCCATCTGTAGCTGCAAAATGCGACAACAAAATAGATCACAAACGAAAGAAATGGAGGACAAAAAGCGGCTGGATATAGAGTTCAAATCTACGCTTATAAGGTTTTTCAAGAATTTCCTAGAAAGATGGATAAGACCTATGAGGATATGAAAAGAGATCAACTAGAATTAATAAGGAATCAACAAGAAATGATAAGGGATCAACAAGAAATAAAGAATACATTGTCTGAAATAAAAAATATTATACAGAGTCCTAAAAACAGAAAGGAAGATCGCAAGAATCAAGTCAAAGATTTGGAACATAAAGAGCCAGAAGACACTCCTCCACAGAAGCTAGAAGGCAAGAGAATCCAGAAAATTGAAGATAATGTAAGAAACCTCTGGGACAACTTCAAGCGAACCAACATCAGAATTATGGGGGTCCCAGAAGATGAGAGAGAGCAAGATATCGAAAACATACTGAAAGAAATAGTGACAGAAAACTTCGCCCACCTGGTGAAAGAATTAGACTTACAAGTCCAGGAAGCGCGCAGAACTCCAAACAAAAGGAATCCAAAGAGGACCACACCAAGACACATCATAATTAAAATTCCAAGAGCAAAAGACAAAGAGAGAATATTAAAAGCAGCAAGAGCAAAGCAGGCAGTTACCTATAAAGGAGCACCTATACGATTGTCAGCTGACTTCTCAACAGAAACCATGCAGGCCAGACGGGAATGGCAAGAAATATTCAAGGTGATGAATAGTAAGAACCTACAGCCAAAGATAATCTATCCAGCAAAGCTATCACTCAGAATCGAAGGTCAGATAAAGAGCTTCACTAATAAAAAAAAAAAGCTAAAGGAGTTCATCAACACCAAACCAGAATTATATGAATTGCTGAAGGGGGTTCTTTCAGAAGAGAAAGTAAATAAAGATAAAAATTATGAACAACAAATACATAACTATCAACAAGTGAATCTAAAATCAAAGGAAATTTTTAATAAAAATCTGATGAACAATAGTAACTGTTGAATATAATAGAATCAGAGGTATGGAAGGGGAGTGAACTGACTATTCTTGGGGAAAAGGGGAGAGGAGGATGTGGGAAGAGACTGAACATAAACTGTGCACCTATGGATGAGGACAATGGGGAGTGGGGAAAGGGCAGAGGGTGGGGTGGGAACCTGGTGGAGGAGAGCAATGGAGGAGGGGGGGAAAAGGAACATTTGTAATAATATGAACAATAAAAACTTATTTAAAAAAAAAAAAAAAAAGAAATCCTGAGAGACATCGGGATGGATAACCTGGCCCCGCTGGCAGAGGAGGAGCCCTCATTGGATTCGGGAACGAGAGAGGCTGGCGGCCAGCAGCGCTGGGCAGTGTGAGGGAACCCTCCGAGTTCTCCCTGCCATCTGCTGGACTGTGGGCACCGAGAGGTCAGGGTTTCTCTGTTTTTTGTTTTGTTTTCCTCTGCTATATCCTAACACCTAGAATAATACCTAAAAACAGATCTTTATTGAGTGGATGGATTAAGTCACTGAGTAATCCAAGGCAAAGCTTTAGGGGACTAAGGCTCCGCCCCAACAAGCAGCATGAACGGCACGAGGAGCTTAATGACAACGAAGGGAGGGGATGGCCGTTCCTCACTGCCCCGTAAAGAGGACAGAGAGGACACCAGGCCTCTGAATTCCAGGTGATAAAATATACTAGGACCTGCATTCCCAACCTCACCAAGTCTCTGATCGGGGGTTGGGCATCGACTGGGAACAGCAGGGAGCCAATAATTGTAATGGTGTTAATGGGAGAATTTCAGAGGGCTCCCAGTGGCCTCCCGACCCTCAACCCAGCTCAGCCTCCCACATCAGCTGAGACAACCCCTCCTCCCTCCCTTCCAGTCTCATCGCGCCTAACACCACTCCACCTGGAGCACGCGCACGCACAGCCTGGGGGGAGGAGGCTTGCTCACACACAGGATGTCCAGCATGCAGCTCACTGACACTGGAATACGGGTACAGGAATGACCAATGTGGACCAGGCCAACGGCATAGGACTACAATCTCGGATCAGACTGAACTTGTACATCCCATGTCCCAGCTCAAATGGTTCCAAATGTCTGCTCAGCTATTTAGCAGAAACCTGAAGTCAGCGGCGACTGGTTGTAAATGCGGGAGAATGCCCACTGCTCTGAGTGCAGAGGCTCTGACCTCAGTGCATCCTGTGCGGCCCCCAACTCACCCACCACCCCCCTCAGCCACTCCCTCCACAGGCAGGACAAACAAAGCTGAGGAGCACCAGCAATTAGGGAAAGCTTCTGACCCTGCTCTCTCTCCATAGGCTACAGAGTTCAACTCAAATTGGACCCTGATGTCATCAGAGACAGCTCAGCCCGAGGTGGCTCCCAAGCGCCACTGAGCGAGCCGGTGACAGAGAGAAGCAGGAGAGAGGGTCCTCAGAAGGGCCACATCTCCAGGAATAGCTGATGGGAATTAACTGGCCCTGAGTCCCCAAACAAAGTGAACAGGTGACCACCAAGACCTTACAAATCCACATACCTGAGGTGAGCGGGAGGGGTGAGGCCTGTTTAAGCTATAAGAATGGAAGCACTGAGTACGTCATCCAACGCCCACGCCTGAGCCGCTGGACGACCTGAACTCCGCAGTGAGCAGAGGACCTGAGCACCCCAGAGCATCCATGACGTATGGTGGCTGTTCTTCCTCGCTCCCCAGGGGCCTGAGGGGACTTGTGAGGACACTGCTCCCAGGGGGTGCCACTCACTGGGCACAGGGGGTGCCCCTTTGGCCAGCCCTGATTCCCATGAACATCCATGGGGCCCAGCAGCCACAGAGGGGCTACTGGAGGTCAAAGGAAAAAACAAGTTTTGACCCAAGTCAGCATCATAGGAAGTCCAGGGGACACAAGACATACTCCGGCTGTTTTCGTTTTCTGAGTGGTGTTTGGAAGAGCTATCCTCGGCACATGAGCAGCTGCTAGTTGACTCCCTGGAAATGGACGAATGGCTAATAAGGCAGAAAGGGCAATGTGAAGCCATTTCTCTCCCCGACAAAGGAAGAAAACAAAAGCACTACCACATCCCTAGACAGATCAGAGAAATGTCATCATCATTAAGTATGTGAAGGTGCAGAGGACTCAGTCACATCCCGAGGTAACTTCGTAGGCTGGCAGATGCAGATACTGAGTCCTGTGAAGTGCCTGTGCCTTCCATCAACTTAACCACCTGGAGACTTCAACACGCCTACTGCTCCTGATAGGACCTCTTCACTGGCTCACATCCATACAGACCCCAGCGCCGGCTCAGTTATTGATCCCAACAACAAAACCCACCAGAGCATTAGCCTTCCCAGGTGGGTACAGCAGTAAATCTCACTGTCCTCCGTGAGGGCCTAGCAGCTTTCTGGCCCTGAGCCACACGGTTCACAAGAATCTGACTGCCACGCACCAGACTCCATGCTGAGATGTGGAGACTAAATTATCGGGACCAAGCGCCTCGGTAAGACACGTGCATACACCTAGGAAACAGTTTCTGTGTAAGTGCAGGAACCTGCCAAGTGAGGTCACCTTTCTGGAGTCCCCGGGCTCTGAGCTCTTTACTAATTCTGCTCTGTAAAAATGCAGGGCGAGATGCTGCTCCTTGTACCCTATGCTGGGCCTGGGCAGACTGTCTCTGACAGGAGCCCCACGTGGCAGTTGGCATACAGGTGCAGAAAGGTGCGCGACCTGCTGCAAGCCACGCCCAGTGTGACAGCTCAGGGCAGCAGCTTAGAACCCCGCCAGAGGGCCAGCTGCAGTGTGCGAAGCACTAGCCTGGTACACAGTCAGTCCTCAAAGCAGTGCTCACGCCAGCTCCCCCGTGGCTGGTGTGAGCAGGGCCAGCTCTATGAGGACAGGGTGGCACCGGCTGTACTGTTCGCAGATGCTGCGTGGGCATCCCCGGGCTCAGGCACGGAGACCAGGTGTCTCTCTTTAGAACCAGCTGCCCCGGAAGCTCCTACCACCTTCAGTCAAGGGTCCAGCACCTGGGCTGCACTGTACATGCCGAGTTCTTGCCTATTGGCATCCCTCTGATCCTCCACAACCCTGAGAGGACTGTCCCCTCCCTTTACAGAGCGCAGACCCACAGAGGGGCCGCACAGCCACAGAGGCAGGGCTGGGTCTGAATCCGGAGCACAGCCTGGCCTCCATGCCCTGACCACGCCGGGGAGACCCAGCCCAGCGCCTTCCCCCTGTCAGCGCCCTGGGCCCCACTTCTTTCATCGCACCCACTGCCTCTGCCCACGCACTCCCGGGCGCCCACGAAATTGAGTTTCAGGCCTGAAACACTGAAAGCCAGGCCCTGGCCCAGGGTGCCTGCCTCCCAGCCTCTGCCTTAGGGGTAGCCCTTCCTCTCTGCCCCCGGGAGCCACGTCGCTGCCAGCTCTCACTGCAGCCAGCCCATCCCAGTACCCGCCCCGGCCTCCATTGTGTTGTTAACACACCCACCACAAACCCACCCAACCCCAAAGTTTTAGGACAAATAGCTCAGACTAACATATGTACAACATCTACATTATTGCATAATTTATATACATTTCACACCACAAACTATGCATATAGATGGCGGGTTATACACATATGCTTGCCTTCATCGGCTGATTCTGAAATTCACACGTATGCATGCTGCTCTCCCAGGAGCTGGATGCTTGCTTTCTGCCAGGACTTGGAGTGCAGTTCTACTTGAGAGTTTGTTCATTTTTGAAATTTGCAATACTAAGTTGTCCATTTCTGAACATAACCATGATTTCAACTGCCCGATGAGCTGTGGCTGCCACATATCAGGCGCACGAGAGGGTGGTCCAGAGGGCACAGGCGGCAGCCTATACAGTGACTGACGGCGAAAGAGAACATCCCACACCCAGTCAGTTAGCAACCAGCCAGCAACTCAAGAACCTGCATGACAAACGCCTGGCGCTCACTGCTCATACGCTCAGCGCTGCCCCCCTCCGGACTCACACTCTTAGGCGGAGGGGACCCAGAAGCGACCCTCAGTGATGAGAAGGCAGCCCAGACCTGGCACAGAGCCCCGCACATAGTAGGTACGCAATAAGGGGCAACGACTAGGATGGTTGACCAGAGACTGGTGCCAGGGGGCAAGCCTCCCCCTACATGGAGACGGACACGCTGAGCACGTGCTGGCTCCCTGGCCTGGGCAGTGTGTGAGCCTCCCTCCGGCCCCTGGTCTGAGGCAGCACCAAGAGCTGCTGGGAAGGCGCAGAGCGAGCGTGTCCGGCGTCTGTGCTGAGTCTGACCCGGAGGAGCAGCGGGAGGGGGAAGAGCTCCACACAGGGTGCAGCCTGGAGAGCCTCCCGCTGACCGCCTCACCGCGGCAAAGCACGGTCCATGAGTTCACAGCTAGCCATGTTACAATGCAACCATCACTTCTAACTAGTTCCAAAATATTTCTGTCACCCCAAAAGGAGCCCTGTACCCATGAGCAGCCACCCGCTCCTCCCTCCCCGCCCCCCAGGCCCGGCCACCACTGAACTGCTCTGTCTCTGTGGACCTGCCTGTTCTGGCCTCTTCTGTAACGGATCCCACCCCAAGCCCTGTGTGACCTCCACGTCTGGTTGTGTTCACTGAGCTTATGGTTTTCAGTCTCATCCCAGGTGTTGTATGCTCGGCACGTGACTCCTCTCGGCGCCTGCGTGCTGTTCCCTGCACGGACGCCACTGTCTGCTCACCCAGCACATCTGGACTTTGAGTGGTTCCACCTTTCGGCCATGGTGAGCGGAGCTGCGAGGAAATGCTTACTTGTTTGACGGGTGGGACCGGTGCTGCTTCAATTTCAGGGTGTCTTCCTTAACTCAGACCCACACATCACCCTCAGGGGTCTGAAGTGGCTCCTCCAATGGCCTAGAGACCAAGATCCCCCAGGAAGCCGGCAGCAGTGGCTTCTCCACTCAGACGGCTGCTTTGATCCGCCTATACATCGGTGCCAGCTGTTTCCTCCACTCTGGTTTCCCCATCGATTAATGGACATAAAATCCCTCCTCAGTGTGATCACAGAAACTGTCCTCATGACCCCGCGCCTGGACCATCAGGAGCCCCCTGCTGGCTGCAGAGCAGTGAGGACAGGAGCTGGGTGAGCGCAGGTCGGGCGGGCTGTGCCCCCCGCACCCTCTGCCTCTGTGGCGGGAGTTCCCTGCCAGGTCAGACACTCAGTGACTGTCTCACGTGCGCACTAAGGAGAGGCCAGACTCACGCGGTGTCCTTACCCACAAAGGCCATCACGAAGGCCATCCTCTACTCCGGCCCCTCCTGAGTCTCCTCGCTTCCCAACCACCACCACCCTGACCATTCCTGATTCCTGGGCTGGCTCTGGCTTTGGGGAAGACCAGGGGATGTATACATCCAGCAAGGCGACAGGCCAGGGTGCGGGGCGAGAGCTTCTGACCTCGCCAGGCCACCGTCTGGCTCCAGGGCAGCGGGCACTCCACCGGCCTTGGCCACCCACAACAAACTGAGCGCGGGTTGTCTGCCCTGGAACGTTCTAGCAATGATGAGAATTAGCCTTGGGTGCAGGCATCTCTACCAGTAACGGAAACCCAAGCCACAAATGCAAGCTGCTCGCGTGCTCCTCGCTGGAAGGAGAGCCATGGGGCCCCGGCAGCAAACCCCAACCCCTCTCCTCCCAGAGCACACGGCCACCCACGCCACCTCGGCCGAGATGACAGCGCTGCCCAAGTGCCGAGGCGCCAGGAGGTGCCACGTTCAGGACAATGTGGGGAACGAATGCTACGGTAACACACTGCCCACGGTCTGATTATCGCCATCACATGTCCTGAAGGGCCCATGCGCACTGCGTGGCAGGCTCCTCAGGGGGCGAGACCTGGCCGAGCAGACGGTGAAAGGCCCAAAGAGGAAGAACGAGGCAGGCGCTAGGAGCGGGGTGCAAACGGGTGGGAAGGGGGGACATGGACTTCTGGGCCTGGCTGGGAGCCCCGAGCCCGCAGGAGGGAGCAGCCTGGCCCTGCAGAAGCGGGCACTGGGCCCCAGAGCCTGGAAGGAAGGCAATGTTCCCTCATGAGTGGACCCCGACCCGCACCCGCTCCGTGGGGCTGGGTCCCCAGGCTCCCTGGCTCCAGGCAAGCACGCCAGCTCTGCCACCACGCCCATGAGCCAGCAGCCTCTGGCCCGCAGGGGAAACACCGCTAATCACCATCACAGCCCACGTCCCAGCACCTGGGCTCCAGGCTCACAGTGCACAGAGCCCTTCCCTCTGAGGAAGGAGTCCCTGTGCCGACTCACCCCTTTACCTGTGCCCCACACACACACACACTCACACAGACTCACACACACACCCTCACAAAGACACACACACTCACACACACACACACACACCCTCACACTCACACACACACTCACACAGACTCACAAACACACACACAAACACAAACACACACACTCACACACACACTCACACACACATCACACACACACTCACACTCACACCCTCACACTAACACACACTCATACACACACATACTCACACACACACTCACACACAAACACACACACTCACACACACACTCACACTCACACACACACTCACAGACACACTCACACACACTCACACACTCACACAGACTCACAAACACACATACAAACACACAAACACACACACTCACACACACACTCACACACACATCACACACACACTCACACACACACCCTCACACTCACACACACACTCACAGACACACTCTCACACACTCATACACTCTCACACACACATCACACACACACTCACACTCACTCACACTCACACACACACAAACACACACACTCACACACACAAAAACACACAAACACACACACTCACACTCACTCACACACTCACACACACACTCACACACACACCCTCACACACACACACACACACACTCACACACTCACACAGACTCACAAACACACACACAAAAACACAAACACACACACTCACACTCACTCACACACTCACACACACACCCTCACACACACCCTCACACTCACACACACACTCACAGACACACTCACACACACTCACACACTCACACAGACTCACAAACACACATACAAACACACAAACACACACACTTACACACACACACACACACACACTCACACATACTCACACACACACACACACACAGACTCACACGGAAAGGCAGTTGGAGTCATCAGAAAAAAGTTCTCTGAGAACAGTGTTATACAAATTTACGAGTTCAGAGTTACAAATAGTTACAGCAGGTAAATGTCCCTCCAGTGTGAGCACAGGAGGCCCAGGCTCCGCTCCGTGTGCTAACACTGATTTCCTAACGGGCCGGAGAGGGCGGAGCTCGGGGCGGCTGGAGCCGGTGAGTCCGATGCCATGCGTGACTGTGGGGAAGACGGGACTTGCAGGTGCCTTTAAACAGCTATGTCTTACAGACAAGCTAACCACAGGAGCCTGGCACGGCAGACAGGAAGGCACAATGTACCACCTCCCGCCGGCATCGCGCTGAGCCGACTCGCCCTCGCTCCTCCGGGAACCTGCGGCCTCCCCGCTCCAGAGGGGACGGTGAAGGCCAGAGGTCACGCAAATGTAAACGAAGAGCCAATACTCAAACCGATTTCTGACTAGGTTCAAAGCAAACATTCTGCCCCCAGTGTCAGGGCTCCCCCCATAGACCAGGCGCCCTGCAGTCGCACCCCGACTAGCAGTGCTCTGCTTTCAATCTGGTCTCCCTCGCCCAACGGTGAGTTTCCAAAAACAAGAGCCTTGTCTATCTTTTCACCTTCATATCCCCACACTGCACCGGGTGGAACGATGGCAGGCAGGCAAGTGGACAGTTGGACAGTTGGACAGATGGACAGATGGACGGGTGGACAGGTAGACCGACAAATGAAGGGACAGGCAGGCAGGTAGACAAGTGGGTGGGTGTGTGGAGGCGCAGGCAGGGCGGCTAGGGCTGCCTCAGCCTCGGCCCTGGCCTTCTGGGATCGTGGCTTTCTGTCTGAAACCTTTGGGACCAGCTCACTCGGCATCAGCGGGAGCTCCGTCCATCACAGCCCACTGAGTCCAGCCTGGACCGCACTGTGTCACAAACCTCAACACCACCGCCTCGCTTCCCAAAGCACTCTCTGTACATCTCCGTCTGTCCCCACCCGCCAGCCTTCACGTGGGGTTCACTACTTACAAAACCCGTACTTCCTGGAACTTTGAAACAACCCAAGCTCCACTCACAAGGTGAATTATACCGTGTGATGTGTGCCTATGGGATTTTAAATTTCAATGAGAATTAACGCATGACAATAGAAAGTAAAAATAAAATATTTTACTATCATTATTAAAAGGCTTAATAATCATCCTCACATGTATTCAATTCCATATTTTAATATGGAATACTAGTTTTACATTTTCAATCATACCCTAAAAAAGTTGGGGGCGAGGAAAGAGAAAGTATAACCAACATCCAGCACATGAGCACAGCTCCAGAGAGGGGGAGGGGCCAAGCTCCAGAGGGGGAGGGGCCAAGCTCCAGAGGGGGCGGGGCCAAGCTCCAGAATGGACTGTGCTCCATCCTGGTGCCCAGCAAATGCCAGGGGCATAGTAGGTGCCACATAAATGTTTGCGGAATGAGCGAGTGACGGAACCATTGACATTCCAGTATGCCTGGTGTTTAATTTTCAAATCCCAGGAAATGCCCGCCCCTCCCCCTTTGCTTCTGGGTAACAAGGGAGAGTAATGTGTGCACCTGCATTGGCGGCAATGCGGACCAGAACGTGACGGGGAGGGGCCTCGGCACCTACGTTCTGCTGAGAATTCACAGCCAAGACGGCCTGTAAGAGAAACTGCACAGGCCGCCCTCGGGGTACTCAGACTCGACCGCACAGTTTCGTGGTGTCGCCATCTCCCGTTTATTTATTTAAAAAAAAACAAAACAGTTCTGTCATTTCGACGTCTGTGCATACGTGCTTTATGTTTTTTATTATTTATTTACACAAGTAAAGTCAGGAATTGTTATCTCTTTCACATCGTTGTTACCATGTCACTTCCTTCCTGCTGTGTCTGCTCCATGTGAGTGATGTAGGTGCCTATGGAGGTGGGTGTCCACTTACAGTGAAAATCGCGTTGCGTCGCTGTAGGATTGATCTCCGATGGAACCGGAGATCCTCTGTATGAGAGAGTCACAGAGGTGGATGAGGTGAGTGAGCTTAGAAGAAACAAGTTACAGAGGCAAAGGAGGGCCGCTGGCCGAGGGGAGAGGCCGGGAAAGGTAATGTGGGGGTGCAGGCTGCCGGGGGAGAGCGCCCAGTCCTCGGTCCTCAGGGCTTTAAGGCGGAGTTTGGAGGAGGTCCCAGGACGGATCCAATGAAGTATTCATCAGCTCTTCCTGTCAGGGGCCTGGTGTGGTCAGTGGAGGCAGGGCCACTGGTCACTACGGCTGATCCCCAGGCAGCCGTGGCTTCGTCTGTCTGCTTTTGCAGTTTTTCTGGGCCCGGAGCTGACGCACACTGAGGCCTGGATGTAGCTGACGCGGGTCAGGACTCCGTGTCCTGGGCTGCATGCTGAAGGCTGCTCTCCGCCCCTTGTTCGTCCCCCTCTAGGGGTCTAACCCGCAGGACTAGCGACACGCCAGGGAGGAGAGGTGGGGAGGCCCGAAGCGCAGAACCAGCGATGTGCTGGGAGGAGAGGTCACCCAGGGCGAGTCCTGTTCTCCCAGTTTGCCCTTTGCTAGGCTCAGGCTTTCGGCCTGGGGACTGGCCCTGGCCCGGGGGCCCTGCTCTGCTCCTGTCTGTCTAACTGCCCACCACAGAGCCCTTTCCAACATGCCAGTGGATGACTTCAACCTTGGTTACATTTTAACTAGAGGTCTGGTGCACGAATTTGTGCACGAGTGGGGTTCCCTGGCCTGGCCTGTGGGATCAGGCCAAAACCTGCTCTCTGACATCCCCGGAGGCATTCCAGATTGCGAGAGGGTGCAGGCCAGGCCATGGGACCCACTGGTGCAAGATCAGGCTGGGGCCGGACGCAGGAGGTTGATCAGCCGGGAAGGGACCACGGGAGGGCTCCAGAGCTTATCCGGCCTATCTCACTCAGTCCCAATCAGCCAGACCCCAGCAGCAAGCTAACCTAGTCAGAGTCTACCCCTGGTGGTCAGTGCACTTCATAGTGACAGGTCAACTGGTCAACTGTCTTCCCCCTGGCAGGCAGTGCACGTCATAGCAAGTGGTTGAGCAGTCTCAGCATATCATTAGCATATTGCACTTTGATAGGTTGACCGCACACTTAGCAGGTTATGCTTTGATGATATAGGATGCCAGTCTTTGTGCAGAGCCAGAAAGGCCTGAAACGTTGCTGACCTACAGAAAACTACGATTTGCATAAAGAAGGAGGTATTCTTGGAAGCCGCTCCAACTCGCCAGCATTTCTCTCTTGGCACATCCACTGAGCCGCCCAGTTTCCTCGCCTCCCACAGAAATCTGACTGAAAGGAAGCAAACCCGCTAATTGCCTCACAGGGATCCCCACTCCTTGGGCTGCGCAAAGCTGACCGGGCAGGGAAAGTGGCACGGAAGGACGCGGGCTGTGGGCTGCGCGGAAGTGGTGCATTGCTCTGAAAGGAGAAGCCCAGACCTTTGTTCTTGGGTACGAAATGGGAGGTCCCTTCAACGCGCTGTCCCATCGGTCAGAGTGCACCCCGTCAGAGTCTGGCCCGTGGTTCCTGCGTGGGGCTCAGACAGAAGCAGCAGGCTGGCCACCACTCACTCTCAGATGTTTGTCGGGAAACTGCCAGGCCCCTCTCAACACTGAACGTAGAGACCTATAAACCGGTCCTCAGGCCCAGACTGGAGGAAAGGATTTCAGCACAAAGGACATTTATGGTGCTTCTCCAGGCCAGGCGCTACTCTTGGAGCTTTTTGTATAACGCGTTAAATCCAGCAACAACGTGGTGGTCCTCACGCTCTCCCCTCCCTGAGGAAGGCCACACAAGCTTTGGCGGCCGGGCTAGAGGCGAGCCTGCCTCTGCCTCGGTCCTCCCCACAGCGCAGCCCAGGGCAGCTGGAGGGACTGCTCACCACACCCTCGTGTCCTCCGGCCGTTGCCACAGAGCAAAGCGAGCATACGACCAGGGATCGGCCCTCACTGGAGAGGAAGGGAAAGAGGGCGGCTCCTGGGACACCTGGGAGGGAAAGGACATGGATCAAAGATGGGAAGGGAGGAGAGCAGAAGGCAGAGGCGGCCAGCAGCAGGCGGATGCCGCCGGCACCCGGGGACGCCTGCCGTCTGACTGTGGGGGTGCCTGACTGATGAGGGGCTCGCTCTGTCCTGCTGGAGCCAGAAGAGTCTGGGGGCTGGTGCCAGGCAGGCGGCACCGCTGAAGCCATGGCTCTCGGGGTCAGGGCCAGCGATGAAGCCTGGGAGACATGGCTGGTCTCTGGATGAGCTCTGTGCTTCCGCTGGCACGGGCTTGGATGGGTGTGAAGGCAATTTCATCTTCATCTCAAGACAGAGCAGCCGTGGCTGGTTCTTGTTCACAGCCCATGACCACCACGATGGAAAGTGGAGAATCTCTGTCTTTACTCCTTCTTCCAGCTTATCCCTCTGAGTGGGTTTGATCAAGACCACACGTGACAGCTAGACCATGAGCTCACCATGGCCTTCTGCACTGGTCTCCAGGCCAAGGCAGGAGGAGAGGGGTCACTACCGTGACAGGCAACAGAGTCCAGGAGGAAACACCACTTGCTCATCTCTGGACAGTCACGCCGTGACCCCCGCAGGCCACTCTTAACCACTTACATCCCCCGGCGAGACCTGCATTTTGTTTAAACGTATCTTTATTGACGACAGAGGCCAGGGGAGGGAGAGAGAGAGGAACATCGATGTCAGAGGCAGAGGCTGCCTCCTGCATGCCCCCTTTTGGGATTGAGCCCGCAACCCAGGCACATTCCCTGACTGGGAATCCAACCAGCAACCTCCTGGTTCACAAGCAGATGCTCAACCGCTGAGCCACACCAGCAGCTAGAGACCTTCATTCCATGGAAGACAGAGGCCGGAGAGGGCACTGCTGAGGGCACTGGTCAGCAGGCAGGCGAGGGCACCACCCAGCCCACCTGGGTCACAGGACAGGCTTCTGGGTAAAATGGGCAGGTCACTTCAATGCTGTCCCTCTGAGCAAAGAACTGCCTTCGCACTAATTAGCTGCTCGTATTCCAAACCAGTTCCTCTTAGAGAAGCTCACTGAGGCCGCGTCAATACTGCACACACCCAACCCGAATCCGTCACCAAAGAGGCCGGCAGGAGCCATCGCCTGCAGGACTCAGCCCTCTACCGGGCCGAGCGGAAGGAGGTGGCCAGTAACCAGGAGCAGGAGGCAGTCCGTGCCCAGAACGGAGCCAGGCGCACACGGAGAGCACAAGCCCTTCCTCCACAGCAGTGATTCATCGCCCGCTCCCTGGACGCAGCGGCAGCAGAAACGATGCAATTACTCCCTGGAATGGGGACAGTAGGGAATCGTGACTGCTGGGGCGGTGTGCACAATTTCACGGTCATTAGGACTTGGGGAGCATTGCTACATTACCCACCTAAGCAGAGGCCTCGCCCTGCCCGCCGGGCTGGTGCGGGGTGAAGCCAGCTCTAAGGACTGAGGAAAACAAAGGCCCCAGGCTACCGGGCGCAGCGGGGCCGCGGAGGTCCATGGGGGGGGGGGGGCCGCGCCACCAGGTCACCTCCACGCCCGCCGTGGCACAGAACCGACACTGGGGACGCGGTTACCAGGAAGAATTACTTTTAATCAAGACTGGGAAGCGGAATGACACGTGTAATTAGATGGAACAACCACAGGACCAGGAGCGAGGGCGCTCAGTGCAGTGCAGAGCCTCCGGTCTCAGAAGCCAGGGAAGGTGTGGGCTCGGTCCATGCTGAGGGAGGCGTGAGCTCCGCCCCGCCAGCACCCAGAGTGCCTGCTGCCGCTTCCTCCTGCGGGCAGCCCCAGGCGTGGAGGCGCTCCTGCACTGTCCTTGCTGCTCTGTGCTCTGTGCTCCCCTGTGCTCCCCTGTGCTCCCCTGTGCTCCCCTGTGCTCCCCTGTGCTCCCCTGTGCTCCCCTGTGCTCCCGTACACCTGAGCCGGCAGCCAATGGAGAGGAGCCCTCCCTCCCTCCCTCCCTCACTGTGGCAGCTACTCCCATGCGCAGGAAGAAGGTAAACTATGCCCAGCTCCAGAACTAAGTAGCCCTCTAAGGGCTCTAACTGGCATCCACCTTACTCCCCCCATGCGCTCCGCCATAGGCCCCCTCACTCCCCCAATGGGCTCCCCGAGAGGCCCCCTCACTACCCCATAGGCTCCCCCACAGGCCCCCTCACTCCCCCAATGGGCTCACTGAGAGGCCCCCTAACTTCCCCCATGGGCTCCCCCACAGGCCCCCTCTCTCCTCCAATGGGCTCCCCCACAGGCCCCCTCACTCCCCCAATGGGCTCCCCCACAGGCCCCCTCACTCCCCACAAGCCCCCTCACTCCCCACAGGCCCCCTCACTCCCCCAATGAGCTCACCGAGAGGCCCCCTCACTCCCCCCATGGGCTACCCCACAGGGCCCCTCACTCCCCCAATGGGCTACCCCACAGGCACCCTCACTCCCCCAATGGGCTCCCCCACAAGCCCCCTCTATCCCCAAATGGGCTCCCCGAGAGGCCCCCTCACTCCCCCAATGGGCTCCCCCAGAGGCCCCCTCACTCCCCGCATAGGCTGCCCCACAGG
Organism: Nyctalus aviator; assembly: GCA_036971965.1. Classification (NCBI taxonomy): domain Eukaryota; kingdom Metazoa; phylum Chordata; class Mammalia; order Chiroptera; family Vespertilionidae; genus Nyctalus; species Nyctalus aviator. The sequence continues at coordinate 52,651,009 of CM072933.1, read as the reverse complement.
CCCCCTCACTCCCCCAATGGGCTCCCCCACAGGCCCCCTCTCTCCCCCAATGGGCTCCCCCACAGGCCCCCTCACTCCCCCAATGGGCTCCCCGAGAGGCCCCCTCACTCCCCAATGGGCTCCCCCACAGGCCCCCTCACTCCCCCAGTGGGCTCCCCCACAGGCCACCTCACTCCCCAAAGGCCCCCTCACTCCCCACAAGCCCCCTCACTCCCCCAATGGGCTCCCCAGAGAGGCCTCCTCACTCCCCCCATGGGCTCCCCACAGGGCCCCTCACTCCCCCAATGGGCTCCCCGAGAGGCCCCCTCACTCCCCCCATGGGATCCCCAAGAGGCCCCCTCACTCCCCCAATGGGCTCCCCCACAGACCCCTTCACTCCCCCAATGGGCTCCTCCAGAGGCCCCCTAACTTCCCCCATGGGCTCCCCCACAGGCCCCCTCACTCCCCCCATGGGCTCCCCCAAGGCCCCTTAACTCCCCACAGGCCCCCTCACTCCCCACAGGCCCCCTCACTCCCCCAATGGGCTCCACCACAGGGCCCCTCACTCCCCCAATGGGCTCCCCCAGAGGCCCCCTAACTTCCCCCTTGGGCTCCCCCACAGGCCCCCTCACTCCCCCCATGGGCTCCCCAAGAGGCTCCCTCACTCCCAACATGGGCTCCCTCACTGCCTCCATGGGCTCCCTCACTCCCAACATGGGCTCCCTCACTCCCCCCATGGGCTCACTCACTGCCCCCATAAGCTCCCCCAGAGGCCCCCTCACTCCCCCCATGGGCTCCCCCAGAGACCCCCTCACTCCCCCAATGGGCTCCCCCACAGCCCCTTCACTCCCCCCATGGGCTCATCCGGAGGCTCCCTCACTCCCCCCATGGGCTCCCCAAGAGGCTCCCTCACTCCCCCCCAAGAGGCTCCCTCACTCCCAACATGGGCCCTCCCACTGCCCCCATGGACTCCCCCACTCCCCCCATGGTCCCCCTCACTGCCCCCATAAGCTGCCCCAGAGGCCCCCTCACTCCCCCCATGGGCTCCCCCAGAGAGCCCCTCACTCCCCCCCATAAGCTCCCCCACAGGCCCCCTCACTCTCCCAATGGGCTCATCCGGAGGCCCCCTCACTCCCGCCATGGGCTCCCCCAGAGACCCCCTCACTCCTCCCATGGGCTCCCCCACAGGCCCCTTCACTCCCCCCATGGGCTCACCCAGAGGCTCCCCCAGGATGAGGACACACCAGATGTCCCCATTTCCTCGGACACCGGCCTTGTCAGTGTCTGCATTGCTCTCCATTGGCTACCCGGGACCAGATTCCATTCAGCCAGTCTTACTTGTCCAGCCCTTAGAAAACACAAACTCTCCTTGAAACACAGTCACCCCCGCCTAAGGCTCAGCCCTTCCTCTGCTCCTGGCCCTCAACCTCCACATTGGCAGTCTGTCTGCAGCAGGAGCCCACGTGGTTCCTTCCAGGCTGGTTTGAAAGGCGAGGCGCCCTGCCCTGTCCCAGGGATGTTAGCACTTGGCAGAGCTCAATCTCCAGTTGCCTGTGTGTCCGACTCCACCAGAAACCAAGCAGGGATGGGGACTGACGTCCTGCACAGACCCAGGCGCGTGCCCGCAGGACTCTCAGGAAGACCTCCCAGATGGCACACACCCCTGGGTGGTTGGGGCACAGGTCGGCAGGCACGCTTTATAAGAATTATTTGTGTTTCTGATTATTTACTTAAACTTTTAAAAATAAAGCTCAGAATCTGTCAGATGGTCAAATCAATATGGAAATTATCACACTCAAAGGGTGCTTGGCATTTAATTAATTAAATGGTTTTATGTTTGTTGAATGGCGGGCAGCCAGGCACTGTGTGAACCTGCTGCCCTTTTCTAGACACTCTGAGAAACAAGGAAAACATGCTGATCCATCTCTTGTGAACTAAAAGGAGAAAATTAGTAACATAGCAAGACACAAACCAACCTACAACACTCATTCGTCCTCATTTATACAAAAACTGACTAGTTCTAATGATGTAGAAAGAAAAAAAATCACAAACTGAGATAAAAAATAAAACACCTAGGAATAAACTGAATTAAAAATGGGTAAATCTACTGATATGTGAAGAAACTTCAAATAGTACCAATGAATGCAGAAGAGGCTTTAAAAACATGGAAAGACATACCATTTTCCTGAGTATGACTCAACATAGCCAACATGGGACTCTCCCTATGTTAATTTATAAACATAAAGCAATCCCAGCTAAATGTCAATAGGCTATTTTTCTGATTGGCCGATTTTATGGTTCAAAAGAAAAAACAAACAAGAACAGCTGGAAAAAGAAATTTAATAGAATAGTAGCAGGAGTCCAGGGATACCTAAGTTTACCAGGCATTAAAATATACATATGAGAAAAAGTCAATAATTTAAAAAGTGTGCTGCAAACATGTGAAAGACCATAGGAAATATCAATTTAAAAAACCTAGAAAGTCTAGACATAGGTTCAAATATATACAGAATTCTCCTATATGATAAAGGTGGCATTGCAAGTCCATGAGAAATTTTTTTTTTCAAAAAATTGTATTGAGACTAAACACCAAGAGCAATTCTATATGGATCTTAAATTTAAATATCTAAAGTGGAACCAAGAAGAATTTATAAAAATAATACAGAAAATCCTTTATAACTTTGCATTGAAGCATGTTTTTTGTATGAACTAAAATTCCAACGCCATTTAAAAAGATTGATTACCTATACATCCTGGGAATCTACAACACCACTCAGGGAACAAATGGGAACCCGGGAACACCAGACCTCCAGCAGCACAAATATGCAGACTCGGATGAGCTCTGCACCTTCTCACAGAAAGATCAGATTTTGCCTAGAAAAAGGAGAGAGAGAACTACATTGGCAGATAACCTAAGAAGAGAGATGGCGGAGAGACAAAGAAACAGCCTGCATATGAAAGAAAAGCAAGCATCACCAGAAAAGGAAGTAAATGAAATGGAGGCAAGCAATATGTCAGAGAAAGAATTCAGAGAAATGGTCATAAGGTTGCTGAAAAGAATGGAAGACAAATTCAACAATATGTGTAAGAACCAAGAGGATATGAAAAATGGCATCACTGCTGTAAAGAACTCAATAGAAAGCATCAATAGTAGAATAAAAAAAGCGGAAGACCACATCAATGAACTAGAAAACGAGGGAGAAAAAAATACCCAGGCAGAGCAGCATCTAGAAAAAAAAATACTTAAAAAACAGGAGAAGAGTCTAAGGAAACATTGGGACAACACAAAACCAAGATCTTGTTCTTTGAAAAAATAAACAAAATTGATGAACTTCTAGTCTGGCTCACCAAGAAGCAAAGAGTGAGGACCCAAATAAACAAAATCAGAAATGAAAGTGGTGAAGTAATAACTGATACCACAGAAATACAAATGATTATGAAAAAATACTATGGACAACTCTATTCAAAAAAAAAAATTAACAACCTAAATTAAATGGACATATTCCTAGAAAAATATAAGGTCCCAAAACTCAACCAAGAAGAGTCAAAAAACCTGAATAGGCTGATAACTACTGAAGAAATTGAAACAACTATCAAAACTCTTCCAGCAAAGAAAAGCCCTGCTCTGGACAGCTTTACAGGGGAGTTCTATCAAGCATTTAAAGAACTAAAACCTATCCTCCACAGACTATTCCAAAAAATTCAAGAGGAAGGCACATTTTTAAGCTCTTTCTATGAAGTCAGCATTACCCTAATCCCAAAACTCTTTATCTAAAGATACCACAAAAAAAGAGAACTACAGGCCAATATTCTTGATGAACATAGATGCTAAAATCCTCAACAAAATTCTAGCAAATTGGATTCAGCAATACATTAGAAAGATCATACACTGTGACCAAGTGGGATTTATACCGGGAATGCAAGGATGGTATAATATCTGCAAATCAATAAATGTGATACATCACATAAACAAACTGAGAACAAAAATCACATAATCATATAAATTGATGCAGAAAAAGCATTTGACAAAATCTAACACCCTTTCTTGATAAAAACTCTCAGCAAAGTGGGAATAGAGGGATCATACCTCAGGATTATAAAAGCCCTATATGACAAACCTACAGCCAACATCATATTTAATGGGCAAAAACTAAACACATTTCCCCTAAGAACAGGAACAAGACAAGGATGCCCACTTTTACCACTCCTGTTCAACATAGTACTAGAAGTACTAGCCATAGCGATCAGACAAGAAGAAATAAAAGGCATTGGAAAAGAAGTAAAACTGTCCTTATTCACAGATGAAATGTAACTATATATAGAAAACCTCAAAGACTCCATCAAAAAACTACTAGACTTAATAAATGAATTTGGCCATGAAGAAGGATACAAAATTAACACAGAGAAATCTATGGCCTTTTTATACACCAAAAATGAACTAACAGAAATAGAAATGAAAGGGAAAAAAATCCTATTTAACATTGCACACAAAAAAATTAAGATATCTAGAAATAAACTTAACTAAGGATGTAAAAGACCTGTATTCAGAAAACTACAGTACATTGCAAAAAAGAGATAGAGGAAGACATAAACAAATGGAAGGACATACAATGTTCATGGATTGGTAAAATCAACATCATTAAAATGTCCATACTACCTAAAGCAATCTATAAATTTCAATGCAATATCTATTAAAATACCAATATCATATTTCAAAGATCTAGAGCAAACTCTACAAAAATTCATCTGGAATAAAAAAAGACCCTGAATAGCTGCAGCAATCTTGAGAAAGATCAGAGTTGGAGGGATAACAATACCAAATATCAAGCTATACTACAAAGCCACTGTTCTCAAAACTTCCTGATACTGGCACAAGAACAGACATATAGACCAATGGAACAGAACAGAGAACCCAGAAATTAACCCAAGCCATTATTCTTAATTAATATTTGATAAAGGAGGCAAGAGCATACAATGCAGTCAAAACAGCCTCTCTCATAAATGATGCTGGGAAATTTGGTCAGATAGATCACCATACACACAAAAAAAACCCTCAAAATGACTAAAGGACTTGAATGTAAGATGGGAAACAATAAAAATCCTACAAGACTCCATAGGCAGCAAAGTTGCAGACATATGTCATAGCAATATCTTTACAGACACAGATCCCAGGGCAAGAGAGACTAAGGGGGAAATAAACAAATGGGACTACATCAAAATAAAAAGCTTCTGCACAGCAAAAATAAATAAATAAATAAATAAATAAATAATGAAAACAAACAAACAAGCAAAAAAACAAGAAACCCCACTGCATGGGAGAACATATTTGCTAATATTATCTCCTATAAGGATTTAATCTCCAACATTTACAGGAAACTCATACAACTTAAAAGGAAGATAAACAATCTAATCAAAAAATGGGTAAAGACCTAAATAGAATCTTTTTGAAAGAGGACATTCAGAAAGCCAAGAGACACATGAAAACTTGGTCAAAGTCACTAATCATCTAAGAGATGCAAATCAAAATAACAATAAGGTACCACCTCACACCTGTCAGAATGGCTATCATCAACAAATCAACAAAGGACAAGTGCTGGAGAGAGTGTGGAGGAAAAGGAACCCTCGTGCACTGCTGGTGGGAATGCAGCCTGGTGCAGGCACTGTGGAGAACAGTATGGAGTTTCCTCAAAACAAAAAACAATATATATATATATATAACAAAAGACAACCTACTGAATGGGAGAATGTATTCAACAGAATACATCCATTAAGGAGTTAATATCTAATTATCAGAGTAATTGAAATTAAAATGACAATGAGATACCACCTCACACCTGTCATAACAGCTATCATCAACAAATCAACAGACAAGTGCTGGCTATGATGCGGAACAAAAGGAACCCTCCTGCATTGCTGGTGGGAATGCAGACTGTGCAGCCACTGTGGAGAACAGCATGGAGTTTCCTCAAAAAATTACAAATGGAACCCCATTTGACCTAGTCATCCCATTTGCAGGAATATATCCCAAGAAACCAGAAACACCCATCAGAAAGGATATATCCACCTCTATGTTCATAGCAGCACAATTTGCAACAGCTAAGATCTGGAAACAGCCCATGTGCCCATCAGTAGAGGAGTGGATAAAAAGCAGTGGCACATTTACACCATGGAATACTATGCAGCAGTAAAGAAGAAGGATCTCTTACTCTTTGAGACAGCATGGAGGGACCTGGGGAGTGTTATGCTAAGTAAAATAAGTCAGTCAGAGAAAGACAAGTATCATATGATCTCACTCATATGTGGAATCTAATGAACAAAATAAACTGATAAACAAAACAGATTCAGAGACACTGAAACAAGCAACAGAGTGATGTATTTTAGAGGAAAGTGGGGGGGGTGGGTAGTGGGCAGGGATAAATTTAAAAGAACTTATAAACATATATGCATAGCCCATGGATCAACAATAGTGTAGGAAAGACCTGGGGAGGGGGCGGGACTGGGGTACAAGAGGAGAAACGGGGGGAGAAGGGAGGATCTGTAATAATAATTGTAATTTCAATAATAATTGTTAAAAAGAAAACATAAAACAAGAAGACAACCAATTGCATGCGAGAATATATCCAACAATGATACATCCATTAAGGAGTTCTATCCAAAAGTTATAAAGAACTTATAAAACTCAACACCAAAAATCCCAAACAATCTAATTAATAAATGGGCAGAGGATCAAAGAGGACACACAGATGGGCAGTGGATGTATGGACAGATGCTCAATATCACTATCCACCAGAGAAATGCAAATTAAAACCACCATGAGACATCACCTCACACCTGTCAGAATGGCAATCATCAATAAATCAACCAACAAGTGTTGGCAAGGATATAAAGAAAAAGATAACCCTTGTGCACTGTTGGTGGGAATGCAGATCAGCGCAGCCACAATGACAAACAATATGGAGGTTCCTCAAATAATCAAAAATGTAATTGGCTTATGACCCACCAATTCTACTGCTGGAAATATATCTGAAAAAACCTGAAGCAATAAATTGAAAATAGATATGAGCTCCTATGTTTATTGCCATGTTATTTACAACAGCCAAGACCTGGAAACAGCCAGCACCCAAACTGCTCAGCCATAAAAGGGATAAAATCTTACCATTTGCAACAACATGGGTGAACCTAGGAGGTATTATGCTAAGTGAAATAAGTTAGGTAAAGACAAATACCATATGATTTTATTTACATGTGGAACCTATAAGTGAACAGACAAAATTGAAACGGACTCACAGACGCAGAGAACAGACTCCCGGTTGCCGGAGGGGAGGGGCTGGGGGCTGGGTGACAAGGGTGAGGAGGTAAGAAGTACAGATCGTAGTTACACAGCAGTCCTGGGTGTGGGTGCAGCACAGGGAATACGGTCAGTAGTACTGTAGTAACTCTGCACGGTGCCAGGCGGGCACTTGAAATATTAGGGGGATCCCTTTGTAAAGTTTATTGTCATTAACAACTATGCTGTACACCTAAAACAAAATTATACTGAATGTGAACTATAATTGAAAAATACAATTTTAAAAATAATAAAAATTATTTATAGTTTTACATAAATTATAAAGTTTCTCATGAAAATAATCAAAGTAACAACAGCAAACTGGGTTCAATATTTTCAACTTACTCAAAAGAACAAGGGAAAATAATCCTTAATCTACAGAGCTCCCTAAAACCTACCAAGATTAGGAAAAATTCATGACTCACAGAAAACAAAATACATGTAATTTGCGAGCATGTGAGAAGATGCTTGCTCTCACTCAAAAGAGAGATGCAAGCTAAAACTCTGCTATTCTTATCCATCAGGTTGGCAAAAATCCAAGAGTTTGGTACCGTATTCTGTTGACAAAATTGGCAACCAAGCAGGCTTACCACTGCTGGTGGGCATATACCTTGGCACAACCCTTTTAGAAGGCAATTGGGCAATATCTACCAACGTACATGCAGCACTACTTTTACTCTGCAATTCCATTTTTAAGATTTTATCGGATACTTGCAAAAATGCCAACTGACCTAAAACAAGATTATCCTTTGCAGCCCATTTTTCACAGCAAAAGGTTGAATACAAGCAAAATGTTACCATTAGGGCATTGGTGCGTTAGGTTATGGCACAGCCATGCAGGAAAGCCCTTTCTATGCCAGTGTGGACATATCTCTTAGATGCGTCACCAGCGATAAAGTGAAATACAGAACAGCTACCTAAACACGGCGCATGCCCCACTTGCATAGAAAGGTAGGACATGTAGAATTTATATCCGTATCTGCTTACAATTTATTATAAAAATCTGGAAAGCCCCCCCCCTCACACACACACACAGCAAAGTTAATACTAATGAGCTCATCTGAGGGGCTAAGAATGGAGCTTAGGGTGTTCACTGTCTACCTTTCACACTGCTAACTGAGTCATGGGAATGTCGTAGCTATTCAAAAATAAAATAAATACGATAAAACTGTTTTTCAGGAGATAAATAAGTGCCAATAGAATAGACTATAGCGACCACTAAACTAAAACAAAGCTGTAGAATAGGGGTGGGGAACGTCCAGCCCCCGAGCCCCAAATCATCGGGTCTGGCCCTGCCAGGGCGACCGCAGGTGGGACTGGAATCCAGTACGTCTCGGAGCTCTTTCACAGCAACATGACGTTACATTAGTGAATTACATTAAGCAGCGATGTTATAACAGAAACAGTTTCCACCCCCACTCTGGAACTACAGAGACCGAGGACATGACGGGGAGGAGGACGATGGGAGAGGAGGGGGCAAGGCTGTGGACTGAACAAGTGCCAGATGCAGACAACTGGGATTGGGGAGAAATAAAATGTAAGACATGTGCAGCTCGTGTTTCTGAACCCCTCAGACACATAATGTAAAGCTCCTGCGTGTGCACGTGTCTGTACGTATTTCATAGCCCAAAGCATCTCAATGAGCAGTGAAGCCCTTTGTCCCGGTAACCGCACCGTGGGAAGTCCTTTTGAGAAAAACCGTGAGAGCGGCGAAAAGCCCGGCATAAAGCCGCCTTCCAGCAGACGCTCCACAGAGCAGCCCTGTCCCCGCGCGCAGCCTGGGGCCCGCGCGCTCTGTGCCAGCGGTGAGCGACGCCAGAGCCGTGCCCTCCGCTGGCACAGCCACGCACCCACATCCCTGCAGCGTTCCCGGCAGTGCCACTATGGTGGCTTTTATTCTCTTTGGCATATTAATATTTCCTCATTCTTCTTCAGTGAATACGTGTTACTCATGTAACTTTAAAAACAACGGAAGTGCACAGTCTCCCTCTGGGGCACATGCCTGCGCCCCCCCATCTCCCCCACCGGCACGCGCCTCCTGCTCTATGGGCCCCAGGAGACTTGCAACCAGAGCGGCAATGGCGGCCGCAGCTGGCCCGGCTCACTCCCAGCCTGGCCCCCGCCCCTTTCCTCCCACTTCCCAGAGTCAGAGCAGCCCCGCCCGGCTCCCCTGCTGCTTCCCGGCCCCAGTCCCCCTGTATCGGTGCCCCAGCTTTAACAATGTTCCCTCAAAACAAGCTTAAAAATAGATAAGTCATTAGGAAGAGGCCCAGTTTGCTTAGTGATTGTTACCCAAGAGAACGACCCTACTGGACATCACGCGTCCAGATTCTCCACTCCATGAGCTTTTAGATTGTCCTGGAGATGGAACCTAAAGTCCCTCAGGGCTTCAGCGGGCAGGAGGGAGGGAGGATTCCAGGGTCTGCCCACCCCTACGTCCTCTCTCTCTTTCTCTCTCTCTGTCTCTCTCTTTCTCTATCTCTCTCTGTCACCCCATCCGCACTCTACCCCACCCCCACCCTACCCTATCCCCACCCCTCCCCACCCCTATCCCCACCCCATTACCCAATCCTATCCTCACCCTTCCCCACCCCTATCCCCACCCCACCCTTCCCCACCCCTATCCCCACCCTCACCCCACCCTACCCCAGCCCCACCCCACCCCACCCCACCCTTCCCCAACCCTATCCTCACCCTTCCCCACCCCTATCCCCACCCCACCCCCACCCTACCCCATCCCCACCCCTCCCCACCCCTATCCCCACCTCACCCAGCCCCACCCCACCCCCCGGTTGCACAGCTGATGACACTGAAGACCAGGTGACCCAAAGGAATGTCCACGGTCAGACGTACGAAAGCAGACGGGGCTGAGCTGTGCCCCGGCTCCAGGGTGTGCTCCTGTGTCCGCATCGTGGGCTCTGCCTCCGGAATAGTAAGAACAAGAGGGTGAGCCTTCAGGAACTCCCGTCTTGCTCCCAGCCCGGTGACACGGGTCCCAGGCTTGAAAGCCAGAAACCAGAACTCCTAGGAGCTCTGATTCCTCCCCATCTTCCTGGTCCCCAAACGCCCTCCATAAACCCACTTGCTGAGCGTGCAGCCCACAGCCAGCCTGAAGCTGGGCTGGGGCCTGGTGGACACCGGGGAAACGAGGCCGGTCGGCCCCAGCATCACAAGGCAGCGCCGGGAGGAGACTGAGCCCCGTCACCTGGCAGCTTCCCCAAGGCCTCCCAGGGCCTCCGCAGCAGAGGCTGTAACTATGAAGGCAGTCTGGCTGCTGCCAGGCATACGGTGGCCTGGCTGCTCCTGCCAAGCCTGCACACCGCACTGCAGCCAGGAGCCCTGGGACCTGGGGCCCGTCTGCTGTGCAAAGACCGCCCCGGCTCAGGGGGCAGGGAGCTCACGGGCACTGGGTGCCTCCCTCCTGGCCGGAGCTCGGCCCAGCCCTGGGTGCGGTGGAACCTGGAGAGAAATTCACTCAGCACACGGCTGAGCTCCACGGACACTGGTGAGCAGGCCTGGCCGAGGCCCTTGCAGGACCTGGGGGGAGGCTTTGGAACCCGCAGAAGCTTGTACGGCCTGGGCCTGGCTGTGCACAAAGGGGGAGGGGACTGAGCCCCCTCAGGCTGGCGCCTCCCTGAGGAAGGTGGATGGATGGAGTGAGGGCTGAAGCTGGTGTGAGCGGAGGGAGCTGCAGGTGCACAGCCCTTTGAGGGAGGATCATGACCACGTGGAGGGACGTGTGGTGAAGACAGGTGTGGCCTGAGACCAGAGGCAGAGGCAGCAGGACCAGCCCGGTCCCAGCCCCACTGTGAGGACAATGACATCCCGGTGGGAGAGGGCCGGCAAAGGGTCCCCTCGTAAACAGGGGGCGGGAAGGTGGGCCAGGGCACTAGGGAGAGTCGGCGTCCTGGGCCCACCCACTCGTCGGGCATAGAAACTCCTCAGGCCCTTCCACCCACTCAATCCAACGGGGACTGGCCGTGGATGCCAGCCTTGATCTCCAAGTAAAAGGCGGGTGGTTTTCTGTGAAAACACCTTCAAACGAGAGAGGGTGTGTGTGCAAGCTCCTGCCAGCGTCCCTATTTCAGGGCCGTTGCCTCATTTATTTTACCAACAAAGCACAGTTTGGGGAAAAGACATTAGCCTGGAAGACCTGCTCAGTGCAGTTTCAGGTGCTTACCGGAGGTTGCCTGATGAAATCGTTAAAAAGGAGGCACAGTTTGGCCCTATTTGATAATTATTCCCAAGTAGGACTGGAGAGCTGCACCCGGATGTTGTTCTAAACAAGCCTTTTACAAATTGCTAATAAAAAGAGACCAGCCATAGCTGGCTTGGCTCACTGGACAGAACGCCGGCCTGCGGACGGAAGGGTCCTGGGTTCAATTCCAGTCAAGGGCACATGCCTGGGTTGAGGGCTTGGTCCCAGTAGGGAATGTGCGGGAGGCAGCTGATCAATGATTCATCATTGATGTTTCTATCTCTCTCTCCCTCTCCCTTCCTCTCTGAAATCAATAAAAATATTAAAAAAGAGAGAGAGAGAGAGAGAGAGAGAGAGAGAGAGAGAGAGAGAGAAAGACCATGAGTCCTTACACTGTGGAGAGAATGAAGCCTAGGATACAAAGGCCAAAAAACACACCACAGGCTCCTAATGTTATGCAAATGAGTGCGGTGGCTTGGGATTCAGTCTCCAGTGACAGGGTTTTGCCCAGATCCACAAAGTGCTGGGTCCAAACAGCAGTGGCAGGAGCTCCCTGGGAACCTGGCCAAGGCTGCTGCAGGCGGGCATGTGGGGGCGGGGCGGGGGGAGGGCGGGCACAGAGCGCTGCCCCCAAGGCCTGGGAGGCTTGAAATAACACGGCTCTGAAGTGCCCAAGGGCAGAGACCAGGATTCCTAAATGTGCATACAGCTTTACATAACATGTGAGTGTAAATATAGATGTGTATCTAAGTTAATAAACCCAATGGCACAAATAGGCATCTGATCTTTTATCCACATCCCTCCGGGTTTATATGTTCAATTTCAAGGTGACCTCCCTTGACAGTGAGTCTCCCCACTAGGAAAATGCCAGAAGCACCCTCACCAAGCTGCTCAGAATCCCAGCATTTATTGACCCCCAAGGCAGGACCGGGTGAGATGGGCCAGACATGCCCTGGAGCCAACTGCACCTGGCCGGCTGCACCTGGGGTGGTGCCGTGGCTCAAAGGGTAACTGTGTAGTGAGCGGGGTCCCTCTGGCACGTGGGGTCCCTCTACCTGGCCTGCGGGGATCAGGCTGAAACCAGCTCTCTGACATCCCCCGAGGGGTCCTGGAGTGGGAGAGGGCACTCTGCAAAGTTGCTGTCATACAGGATGTGGAATGTAAACACAGTGTGCAGTAAACCAGATCCGGGCCAACAGTGCCCCAGCAACAACATCACCCACGGCCTAGTGTGGAATCACGTGGCCCCATGAGGAATCGGGCTCCCTCCTCTCTGGTTTCATCGCCCAAGAACCCCCACTGCCAAGCCACTGCAGCTCAGCAACTCCTGTGTTGAGCATCTGCCCCCTGGTGGTCAGTGTATGTCATAGCGACTGGTTGAACAGGCAAAGGGACACTTAGCATATTAGCCTTTTATATTTATAGAAAAGAGGCCTGGTGTATGAAAATCATGCAAGGGTAGGGGCCCTAGGCCTGGCAGGCAATCAGGACCAATCTGTTGGGCAACTGGTGGGGCAATCGGGGGGGCCCTGCTGGCACCCACCTTGGCCAGCCTGGCGCCACCCACTCACTGGCCACCCCACTGCTGCCACTGGTCGCTTCCCACTGTGGTGCGACCAGTGGGGTGATCAGGGGACTCCGCTCACATCCACCTTGGCCGACCTGGGGCCTACTGCACCAGGTAGGACAGCTCCTGTACTGAGTGTCTGCCCCCTACTGGTCAGTGCATGTCATAGTAAACAGTTGTTCCACCAGTCGTTCCACTATTTGATCAATTTGCATATTAGGCTTTTATTATATAGGACTAGAAGCCCGATACACAAAATCCGTGCACAGGTGAAATCCCTAGGCACCATCAGCAATCAAAGCACAAGCATTGCCCTAACTGGTTTGGCTCAGTGGATAGAGCATCGGCCTGCAGACTGAAGGGTCCAGGGTTCGATTCTGGTCAAGGACATATACCTTGGTTGCAGGCACATCCCCAGTAGGAGGTGTGCAGGAGGCAGCTGAATCAAGTTTCTCTCATCAATGTTTCTAACTCTCTATCCCTCTCCCTTCCTCTCTGTAAAAAAATCAATAAAATATATATTTTTTAAAAGTGCGAACGTCTAGCATGGCAGGACACGGCCCAGCTGACCTCTCGGCCCTGAGAGCATGTGGGCCCCCAGCCCCAGCACCTCCCCCTCTGCCTGAGTCCTGGTGCCTAAGACTCCACACAGAGTGCCGTGAGCTTGGCTGGACGCCGTGGGCCAGGGCGCAGCGTGGGCCTTGGGGCCACCCAGCGGCGCTGCACAGAAGCCGGGCGGGCGGGCAGCACGTTCTCTCCCCGTCACCTGGCAGACCGACTCCTGCACAAGCCCCTCTCGGGAGCCCTACCAGCCCCTGTGGTCCCAGCGGCTGCGGCGGCTCACCCAGGAGAGGCCCCCGGGTGTGGGGTAAGTTCCTCGCAGCGCCGGGCACCTGAGCGCAGGGGCTGCCCTGGTGTGTGAGCCCTGGCATCTCCGGGGAGAGTAGCAGGGAGAGTAAGACCAAGCTTGGCGACACCCCGGATTCTCACTGCACTCCATCTCCATCATCCCCCTTCCCCAAGCAGCCAGTGAGAGGCCACAGCCGCCTGCCCGGGCACCGCAGGTTAGTCACCACCACCCACCCCAGGTCCCCGTCCCAGCCTGGGGCCCAGCCAGTCGGCCTTCAGGATCTGCCAGCTGATCACCATCCACAGGGCGATCAATGGGGCCAGGCTGGGAGCCTGGGAGCCAGGCGGTGGCCCCACCCCACGTCACCATTCGCCATCTGCGGGGCATTCAGGGTGTGATTGAGGCCCCGCTCGTGCCCACCTTGGCCTGGCACCGCCCCCTCACCTGCTCCACCATCCACCATGGTCCCGCTCTCACCAGGACCCTTCGGTGCTGGCAGCATGTCCACTGCTGCCCGCTGCCTGTGCCACATCACCGATGCCCGCCTGGTGGTCAGCACACATCATACTTCCAGTTGAACTCCTGGTCAAACAATTTGCATGTTAGGCTTTTATTATCTATATTAGAGGCCTGATGCATGAAGAGTCATGCAAGAATAGGCCTTCCTTCCCCGCCTGCTGGCACCGGCTTCTCTCTGGCACCCAGGACCTGGGCCTTCGCTCTGGCCACTGCTTTCTGCCTTCCCTATAGCTGGAGCTGGCTTCTGCCTTCGCTCCAGCCCTGCTGCCCTCCTGTAGCTCCCTCCACCCCACACCACCACCCTCATAGCAGGCCTCCCACCCCACCCTGGCCACTCCGCGCTGCCCAGAGGCCTGGAGCAGCTGGGGCAGGGCGGAATGCCTGCGTCATCGCCATGGTGCCGACATAAGCATCCTGGCCCGGCCACTACCATCTTTGTTGTGTCAATTTGCATATTCCCTCCTTATTGGCTGTGGGCACCACCATCTTTGTCGCGGAGTGGTGGTCAATTTGCATATTCCATCTTTATTAGATAGGATAATTAAAAAGCCAGCAACCGGAACATTGTAATGACCAGAACAACCTGTCACTATGACGCCCACTGTGGCCAAAGAAATGGCCCAATCTGGGTGGGGCTAGCAGCCAATCTCTGGCAGCCCCTCCTTCACCTCAATAGGGGGCAAGGCTGGCCAGCCAATTTCCTGCAGCCCCTATCCCCACTTGGCCCCAGCCCCGATGGACCCCAACCACCCTGATTAGGAACATGGTCGCCTCACCAACCACCTATGGCCCCTCCCCCCTGGCCAGCCCTGCCGCCCATGGGCTCCCACCACTCAGATTGTCTTGTGGCCCCTCCCCCACCCAACTCTATCCCCAATCACCCCCCCACTCTGACCAGGAGCAGGGCCAGCCAGCCAACCTCCTGCAAACCCTCCCCATGGCTGGCCCAGCCCCCAATTGGTCACCAGAACCCCAATAAGTCTGTGGCCTTCACACGCTATTTGGGGACAGGGATAGCCAGCTAACCACCCACAGCCCCACCCCCAGCCACTGGTCTCCAATAAGCCCCCCCCACCACCACCAATTTGAAGGTGGAGCTGGCTGGTTTACTGCCCACAGCTCCTTTCCATGGCTGGCCCCTCCCCAATCAGCCCTGACCATCACACAGACCCGAGGCTCCTCCCACCAGCCAGCTCCACCCCTTTGTCAGCCCCCACACCAATTGTGGGCCGGGCCAGCCAACCCACTGCCCACAGACTCTCCTCATGGCTGGTTCTCCCACCCTAATTGGGGGCAGGGCCCACTGGCCAATCACCCTCGGCCCCTCCCCCCAGAGAGCCCAGCCCTGATTGGCCCCCAATCAGGGTGGGCCAGCCGGCCAATTTCCTAACATCTCCTTCTCTCCAGAAGCCTGGCCCTGATCTGCCCCGATCATGGCCAGGCAGGCCAGACTCCACCCGCGCAAGAATTCATGCACTTGGCCTCTAGTCTATGTATATAAAACCCTAATGTGCAAATAAACCAAACAGCAGAACAACTGAACAACCGGTCACTATGATGTGCACTGATCACTAGGGGGCACACACAGAACATGGTGGGCATCGGCAGAATGCAGAACATGGTGGGCATCGACCATGGCAGGATGGTGGAGCAGGTGAGCAGGGCACCAGACCAAGGCGGGGTGCTGCTCGCTGTCACCGGGGGAGCCTCTGATGGTTACTAAATACTCTTTGCTCCCACGCGCCATGGCCCATCCAGTGCTTGTGCTGCCAGCACAGCCCCGTTCACACCCACTGCTGGGGCCGGAGCTGCCACTCTCACCCGCTGTTGGTGCCCGGCACCGTCAGTGTGTGCGAGCAGCAGTTACTGGCCCCAATCACCCTCAGGGCTTCTCCACCTCCCCTGCTCGGGGGGGGGGGGGGGGGGGGGTGTAGACCAGGGCTCACGGCTGCCACTTGCACCCACGGCTGGTGCCGACTCCAATCGCTCTGCAGGGCGGCAGTGGAAGTGGAGGCGGTGGGATCAGGCTTTTCAGCTGAGGGCGTGGAGGATGGTCCGAGAACCGCCTGGCAGCCCACAGTTCCTTTCTATGTGCACGAAATCGTGCACTGGGCCCTAGTATAGGATAACTCCATTAGTGGTCCCAGGGGTTTCCCCGCTTTACACACACGTAACCGGGTGCTGGGAAGCTCTGCAATCTGCAGTCACAGAGCCAGCAGCGCAGGCGAGACAGAGCCCATCCGTGTGGCCCAGACACCTGTTCCACACACAGGCTCTTCCTGAGAAGACGGCGAAAGGCCCTTCTCCAGGGAGAGGCCCCTCCTGGAAACTGGCCTTGATGGGAAGCCCACCTGGCAGGTGTGTGGCAACAGAGGTCTGGGTCCACAGTGCGGCCACAGCCAGGCCAGGTGCAGGGGGGACCAAATGTCCTGTCCCGAGACACAGACACTGAGGTCAGCAGGCAAAGCCAGCCATCCTGGGGTCAGAGGTCAAGTCTAAGCATCCCACAGGGATGGGGCTCTTCCCTGCCTGCTCCCTCCTCCAACTATCCCCCCCCGCCAAGGGCAGCCGCACCTGCTCCAGCCAGAGGTGCGCGCCTCGCTCCAGGCACCTATGCCTCTGGGTGCTGCACCCAGGCTCCTTGTGCTCGGAAAGCCTCTGCCTCCACCGCCTACAAATCCCTGTGCGTCTTGAAATAAAGATCTCTAAGAACTTACTGCCAGGTGTGTTTTCTCAGTCCCGTGTGGCACTGTAAAAATAATCCAGCCCTAACTGGTGTGGCTCAATGGATAGAGCGTCGGCCTGCGGACTAAAGGGTTAAAGGGTCCCAGGTTCGATTCCAGTCAAGGGCATGTACCTTGGTTGGGGGCACATCCCCAATAGGGGGTGTACAGGAGGCAGCTGATCAATGTTTCTCTCTCATGGATGTTTCTAGTTCTCTATCTCTCTCCCTTCCTCTCTATAAAAAAATCAATAAACTATTTTTTAAAACACGACTCCCAGTCTTTCCAGACCAAAGGACTACGAGGAGCACTCATCCCACCTCCCACGGCTGCACTGGCAGCAGCTGTTCTCACCTCAGCCTCCGAGGGACCCGGGCACCCCAGCCCCTATTGGCCCCTCCCCAGCGGCAGTGTCTCCAGGAATTTGTTAGAAAGGCACTTTCTCAGCCCCGCTCAGACCTGGTCAGAGCTGGGGAGGAGTTGAGGGGGGAGGGGAGGCATCAGGGGGAGAGGAGTCGGGGGTAGAGGTGCAGGACCCCCCTGCTGCAGCTGTGTTCCCACAGGCTCCGTGGCCACTCAGATCCAGCTCTCAGGGCTCCCGTCCAGATAGCCACAGCTGTGCCCCTCCACCAGCTCTCCACCCTGCCCTCCATCCTGGTAGCTCAGTCCCGGCAGAGCTCAGTTCTGCCTCAGCGCCTGTCCGAAGGGACCGTGTCACTTGGGCTCCCAGCCCTGGGCCGGGTGTGTCCACTTGTCCAACATTCTACCGAGAGATGAGACCCCGTACCCACCGCCTGGCACTGAGCCGGGCCTCTGCGGGCCGAGCCGGCTCCAGGGGCTGTCAGGCCTCATTTGGTGAGGCAGGAGTGGCCAGGCGAGGCTCCCGGGCCACCCAGTGGCCGCCCCGGAGCTGCGGCATCTCTGCGGAAGATGAAGGACTCCGTCCGCAGCACCTGTCAGTCCCCGGGCACCCCCGGGGCGAGGGCTGCGGAGTGAGAGGTTGTTCATGAGACCTCAACTGGAGGCGGCCCCAGCAGCCCCCTGTGAAACCATGTCTACATTCTGGAGTCCGGAGAAGCCACGCAGGTTGTTGTCTCGACAAGCGTAGCTGACAGGCATTTTCTAATCAACAGAGCATTCTGGAAAGACAGACTAGACAGCGAGCAATACGGGATGTGCAGTTCCCACGCACGGCAGGAGGCCGGGAGAAGCAGTGTTCACCCCAGGCTGCTCCGGGAAGGCCCCGTGCAGAGAGGGGCCCACGGGACCATGCCCGAGTTCAGACCCAAGCTGAGAATTAAAACCCAAGAGCGATAACATGGCTCCTTACTAATCCCTGGGAGCGAGTGTGGCCAGACTTTCTCACCGGCCGTGTGGCAGCGGGCTCCAATTACTCCTGACAGAGGGCCATTCAGCCCTTCTCCAAAGGGGTTCAGGCAGAGCTGAGGGCAGACCCACGCCTGTCCGCGGGAGCTGAATGAGCACCCTCCCGCCGCTGGCCACCCTGCCCAGGAGTAAGTGGGTGGGCGTGGCTGCAGGGCGGCAACGGGCTCAGACAGCAGACCCCCTGAACCACAGCCCACACCCCGGGCTGCCCAGGCACACGCACCCCATAGGTGGGCAGAGCCTGGGTCTCACGGGCACTGTCGCTCCTGCCCATCAGCCCGTGCCAGAGCCGCTGACGAGGCCGGCCTGTCAATCACCCTCGGTGCCTCGAGGACCAATGATTCGCCCTGGGCCTCGCACCTGCGGCTCCGAGCAGCCAATGGGGCCTGTGGGCCGCCCGCACCCACCACTTCCAGATCCCCAGAGAGAGGATCGCACTGAGGCGTCCCGAGGAGCGCGCGCAGGGAAGGGTCAGTACAGCTCAGCACTGTGCCCGCGCCCAGGGCACCACGGAGGGCGGCAATAAAGCCGGGCTTCTGCCTTGGCCCGGGCCCGTCCCGGGTCAGCAGCAGGAATCACTGTCTGGCTCCTGGGCTGCTGCAGGCTGGCGTGCCCGTGGCCCCGGGCGTGGAGGTGAGCACAGCTCCCAGGGACACAGTGAGCACCTCACCCAAAGGCCGGGCAGTCAATGCCCATCCTCAAGCCCCAGGCGGCCCTTCAGCATGAGGCACTCAGGAAGCGGTGAGATTCCTCCCGGCCGGACTTACACTAACAGCTGATACGGTGGGAATAAGAAGTCTCAGAAGAGGCAGGGGGTTGCAGCTGCTGCTGGCTCCCTGCCCAGACCCCCTGCTGCCACCACCGCAGCTCCGCCCTACCCAGTGAGCTGCCCTGAGCACTGAGGGGCAGAGGCGGTCCCTCCAGCAGCACCCGATTCCCACGCCAGGACCCCGCCTGGCCTAGCCTGCGCTCTGACCTGCTTCTCGCACCCCCTGGAGGCTCCCCACGGCCGCCCGGGGACCCTCCCTGTGGCCCGGCTGTGTGCAGGGAGGAGGCCTGAGCTGAGCGGGCAGGAGGGAGAGCGGGACAGTCCCAGCACCAGCTCACGGACTCCCAGTGAGCATGAGGTGCAGAACGAGGCTCCGTCCTCAGGCAGAAACCCGGGCTCTGAGGGGTCACACGCTGCCACTGGCAAAGGTGAGACTCCCCCGCATCTGGTGAGGCTGAGGCACAGCCCGCCTGCTCCCGCCACACCAGGCCGCTCCCTGGCATTAAATAAGCTTGTGAAGTTAGGAGGGAGAACAAAGTTTTAGAAACATGCAGATCTGAACAGAAACAGAGAACGGAAAGCGATAGGCCAGAGGGAGACAGAACCTCGCTGCTGTGCTGAGGGCTCAGATCACTGCTCTGCACGCCCCTCACCCGGGAGCCCACACGCTGTCAGCAGGAAGGAGCCCTGGCCCCACGTTAGCCCGCATGTTAGCACATTTCCCGCTTCGTATTACACAGTGTTTCACAAAGTATCATACTTTAAGAAGATAGCTTGTAAGAGCATGTAATAAGCAACTTCACAATGCAATGGGCTTTAATTTTGAAGCATACCTTTCACATTTATGGAAAACGTCTTTGTCCTCATTCAATAGAAACTCCCTGGCCAGTGGGTGAAGCTGGCCCGCAGTGCGTGCCTGAGGAGGTTTCCCTGCTGGGCAGATTGAGGCTCCTGCACCAGGCCCGAGAACACCCCACAGACATCCCGACAGACAGAAGCTTCGTCAGGAAGATGGTGCCCCGGAGGCTACAGGGCAGCGAGCCGGCCTGTCCTCACGGCCACGGAGAGGCAGGGAGCCCGTGGGCACGAGGCGCTGCCTGTGAGGGCGGAGCCGGTGACGGGAGCCCGGAGCCCGGAGGAGCCGCTGGGTCAGGTCAGTGCCCAGCCCTGGGCGCAGACCGTAGTCTCTGAGCTGTGGGGACCGGGCCGGCTACAGGCCCCGGAGCCTGCGCCTTATTTCTGCCCATGCACCTCCGTACCTCCTCGCCATCCCCCACAGAGCTCGGAGTGCTGCAGAGACCCGGGCCTCGTGGCCAGGCTGCCCAGAGCAGTCCCAGGCACCAGGCTCTCAGAGAACTCCGGGCCGGGAGGGTCTGGCCAGCAGGCCAGGGAGCAGCCAGAACCCAGGGGGAGCCGGGCGGGGGCCGAGCTGGGCTGCGTGGCCACAGCCTTTATCCAAGCCCACCTCCCATCGGCCCCTCGAGAGCCACCCCCACGGAGGCAGCTCCCCCCGCGTAGATGTGGGGTCTCATCTACTTACTCCCCCGCTGACCGGCCAGTGGGGGGCACCGTCTCCAGGGCTCCTGCTCAGACCCCTCCACCTGCTCCTCAGCCCAGAGGCCCCTCCCGGACTCCGCACCCCCTGTGCGCCGGACCAGGGCAGGGAGGATATACCCGAGCTCCCCTTTCTCCACAGCGAACCCCAGATGTCAGCGGGGTCGGAGCCCCAGAGCAGGGACAACAGAAAGCCGCTCTGGCCCTGGCCACATGGCTGGGTCGGCTGGAGGTCATCCGTGCACATGTCCAGGTCTCAGAACCGTCCCGTCAAGAGAAGCCCGAGGAGGGCCTTCGAGGCCAGGAACGGAGAGCGAGGGCCCGAGGTC
The DNA here is from genome assembly GCA_036971965.1 of Nyctalus aviator. Classification (NCBI taxonomy): domain Eukaryota; kingdom Metazoa; phylum Chordata; class Mammalia; order Chiroptera; family Vespertilionidae; genus Nyctalus; species Nyctalus aviator. The sequence continues at coordinate 52,629,808 of CM072933.1, read as the reverse complement.
CAGGTGCCCTTGGCGGAGAGGGCGGGAGAGGACCCGGAGCGGGGGCAGAGGAAGGGCTGGGCCCGGGAGCGGAGGAGTGGGCCGCGGCTCTGGGCGGAGAGCACGGAGGGATCCATGCCGGGCAGGAGCTTCCTCTGTGAGACAGAACCCGGCAACAGCCGGGCTCAGCAGCTGCTCCCCAGAAAATCCATAAAGGCTCAGGCCAGACGGGGAGGGAAAACGAGATGTATCCCTAACTGCGCGCCAGACGCCAGGAGACACTCTGAGCTTCCCAGCATCTGCGTGGCTGAAGGGGGGTCCTGGGCAAGACGCCACGTGGCCGGGTGAAGGCCAATCACCGTCCCTCCCTCGGCGGGAGCAGGATCTCACCGTCCAGGAGGCCATGGCTAGTCTCCCCCCTTTCTTATTCTACTGGGAAAAGGAAACAAGCCTGTTTCAGGAAGTAGATATGCTTTTCAAATTGTGCAGGTAACTAAAAGCACCACTTATAAAGGGAACCCAAATCCCAAATCACTAAGGAAAAGAACCCAATGCCAACCACAATATTTGGAAACATCGAGCGGACAGGACTCTTCCCACTTGTCCAGACGTGGCTTCGTGAGTCTTGAGAATAAGAAATAAATAGAGAACAGCAGCTCCTCTAGGTTCCCCTTATTAGTCATGGAAAATCTCTGCTTCTTAAAGGATCAAGAGGATGCATTAACAGCCCAGATACATCAGTAAGTGAAATAAGTTCTGAAAACAGTGATTACAAACAGACTCTGTGAACTCTAAGCAGGCTCATACCTAGTCAGCCCGCCCTCCATCAGAGGACCCTTGGGGGCCAGCTCACCAGATCTGAGCAGCAGAACTCCCAGCCAGTCTTCCCTTCCCCCCAGCAGGGGGCGCAGCGTCCCGCCAGGGAGAGGCTGCTGATGCCACAGGAGCCGCTGCCGGCTCCATGGGCGCCTCTGGTGCCCACTCTGCCTGGTGGGTCTCCTGGGACGTGGCCGTGCAGCTTGGGGCACAGTTTGCTAATGATCCTGCGTCCCTGCCTCCAGCGGAATGACCCGAGGAGAGGGTGTCCTCCCATGGGCGGGAGTGGAGGCGCAGGCTTCCTCCAGGGGTGGCCAGGGACCCTCCAAGTCCCCGGCCGCCTGCAGGTCGCCGTGTGGGCACCATCCAGCAGCGCTGCCTCACGGGGCCGAACCCTCAGAGCAGCCTCAGACCCGCCCGAAGCCAGGTGAGGAGAAAGGGCCGGGGCACGGTGGCAGACCAGGGTGGTGTGCACAGCGGGCGAGGCCGTGACCTGGGTCAGGCCCGCTCTCCTCCCTGCAGCCGTGGCATTCCACGCATCCAAGTGGAAGGGCCACGTCTACGGAGCATTATCACCAACGCTGCTGCCTCAGGCTCGGAGAGCCACACGGCTTCGAGGACAGAGAACCTTCAAGAGACAGCGGAGGCCCGCCCCTAGCCCGGAGCCCTGAGGGAGGGCGTGATGGGGCTCTGAAATCCCACTCAGTCCTCACAGAGGCTCCTGGCCTGGAGGCGGGGTGAAGGAAGGAAGGAGTGAGTGATGGGGCGAGTGTGGGTACGTGAATGACAGAGGGAGGAGTGAATGACTGAATATTAGCGTGGTTGTTGAAAACGAACGAATGAATGAATGAATCATTTGAGTCCATAAATGCCCTCCTGACCTCTAGCCTGACCCCTCCAATTCCGTCTCCAAAACGGACCAACAGGCCAGACCACAGCGTTCCTGTGAGAAAGCCCACTTGCCCGAATTCAAATAACGGACTCCGAGTCAGAGTGTGGTAAGAACGAGACTTTCACTACGTCTCGAGAGCAGTGTCCGTCCGCTGTGCAGCAAACCTGGGGCAGCGGACACAGCCTGCTTATCCGTCCTCCTCCGGGTCCTCCCTGGCTGAGCACTGAGGGCTGTTTCCTCCTGCGTCACCTGGGCCTCGCCGTCTCCCGGGGCCTCGCCGTCTCCCAGGGGCCATTTAAACAAACTGGGCTGAGGCCTTTTCCGATGCCCCCACCTCCCTGTCTAGCTGAGGCAGGTTCCCACCCTGATGCGGCCACACCCACAGTTCTTTGTTCTGTATCTTCTTCCCGCCTCCTTCCATTCTGTTTGCCCTGGGGAAATTCAGCAGCCTGTCCATCAATAGCTGACCACGCTGGAGATGGACACAGAAGCCATTTCCTACACTCCCCACACAGTCCCCCGACTGACCCCTCCCCCGACTGACCCCTCACCTGCAGCATGAGCCTCACTCCCCACAGTCCCCCCACTGTCCCCCTCCTCCTCCGCCACCTGCAGCATGAGCCTCACCCAAGCCCTTCCATGTGGCCCTTCTGATCCAGTCCTTCCAAACCTCAGCCACCTCCTGCAGCACAGCCAGCACGCCCCCCCTCCCCCGCCCCGGGAGTGCCTCCCCCTCTCCCGGGCCCTCTGCGCCTGGCTCTCTGGAACTAGGGGGCCTCCCCTAATGAAGCACCGCCCGCCCCCTGCAGGCGGAGTGGAGCCTCCATCCCCACGCCTCCGCCTACAGGTCTCCACAGAACACGCAGGCTGCCGGGGCTGGGGATGCGGGCATGTGGGTGGAGTGAGGACCTGCCCCTCCGGCCTGAACCCCGGCCGGGCCGGCTCCGCCTGAGGACCCGGAGTACCTGCTGGCCCTCAGAGGACATACCTGGAGAGACAGTGGGTGTCAGGATGGGAGGCTGGTGGACAACCAGATGGAAGTCGGACAAATCAAAGTGGGAAGCACCATTGGCTTCGGACCTCGCGCACTTCTGGTGGACATTAGGGCAGGGCGCGGACAATGCTCGCTGTGCGGCCCAAGGCCAGCTCAGCGCCCAGTCGCCGGAGCGTCCTGAGGCCGCCCAGGGCTTGCAGGGCCGGCACCCAGACCCAGAGCCAGCCTGATGGCTTTAACGCACAACCGTCTCCAAGACGCACCAGCAAGGGTGGCAGCGCCGCCTGCAGTCACCCTCCGCGGCCGCATCTCCGGTTCATGCCATCTCCGCACGGCTGGCCCAGGGCTCGCCGCTCCACCGCCTTCCCAGAGGCCAGGGCAGCCCGGCGCCCAGGATGTGCTTCGCAAAGCCCTGGCATGAACGGAACAGCGAGAGCTCCCAGAGTAGGTGGCGGAGCCGATGCCCAACCCCAGGGGAGCACCGCTGTACGGGCCGCAACGTTCACACCGCTCGGGCAGAGGCCAGATCGCAAGGCACCATGCCAGCGGCGTGGCTGTGGGTGCCGATCAGCTCTGTCCGCAGAGTCCTGTTCCTCAGGACTTTAATAGCAAGGCCAGTGTGTGTTCATGGCCGCTGGTCACATCGCCAAGACCGGGAAGCACAGGGCAGACTTCTCAGGAGAGGGCATGGCTGACCTTTGCCTTAGAAACTGAAAAGGCGTCACGCCTGCCAGGTGCTACTACCCCATTTCTCCGAAAATAAGACAGTGTCTTATATTAAATTTTGCTCCCAAAGATGCACTAGGTCTTATTTTCAGGGGATGTCTTATTTTTCCATGAAGAAGAATACGGTACACATCTATTGTTAAATGAAAATAAAGGAAATTTATTACCTGTATACGGTATGGTAGTATGGTAGTTGTCAACACAAACCAGACAAACTGTGAATCCTATAGTATCAAGGATTTACTCATTTATTCAATGGCAATCATGTCATCATCTTCTGGAACATCATCATAACGATCCAATTCCTGAATTTCCTGGTGAATTTCTTGTGACTCCATTTCTTTCAGAATCAGTGGACCAAATCTCTCATGTTTAGCCTAGGAGGGGGCCTTATTTTCGGGGATGCCTTATATTTCACTCAGAAGGAAACCTGTAAGTAGGTCTTATTTTCGGAGGATGTCTTATTTTCGGGGAAACATGGTAGTAACTTAAAAAGAGTAAAACGAGTCAGCGTTGGTGATGGTGTGAGCTGGAACCCTGTGCATAGCTGCGGGAACGTTAAGTGTGTGGTCCCCCCACACTCAGTCCAGCAGTCCCCCCAACAGGTAAAAGCGAAATGGCCACATGACCCAGCAGTCCACATCCGGGAGTTACTGAAGAGGACTGAGAGGGTCTCCGGGAAACGTGTTCCCCCAGGGGGCCCAGCCCACACCCACCGCCACAGGAAGGATCCAGGCCACATGGGCCACGGACGGGGACTTCCTCAGCGTGAGACCGGGATCAGCAGGGCCACAGCTCAGTGCACCTCAAGGACGCGGCGCTGAATAAACCGTGGCCACAGAGGCAAACTGACACCCAAACTCCGTGCCAAACACCGTGCCAAACTCCGTGCAATGCCACCGGCCCGGCCGAGAGGCGGGCTCATGGGGAGGAAGTGGACGGTGTCGCAGGAGCTGGGACCAGAATGGAAGGCTTCAGTGCAGACTCGGCTACAATTTGAGATGACGATAGAGATGTGATGTGAGAATACTTCACGCCACTGAGCTACACACTCACAGTGGTTAAAGTGGTACATTTTAGGGGGTGTGATTTTACCCTAATTTTAAAATAATAACTAAGAAGATAAATAACTGCAGAGAGGAGTCTCTGCCTAGGGTACAGCGTCCGCAGGGAGCACCGCGCCCGCTATGGCTGCTTCTCCGGAAACCAGAGGCACTGGGGAGTGGGGCGTATTCTGGCCGGGAGTCGAGGGGGGGAACACCGCCTGGGAGTGGGGGATCCCACCCTCGAGTGGGGGGGACACCGCCCGGAGTGGGGGGATCCCACCCTCGAGGGGGAGGGACACCGCCCGGAGTGGGGGATCCCACCCTCGAGTGGGGGGGACACCGCCCGGAGTGGGGGATCCCACCCTCGAGTGGGAGGGACACCGCCCGGAGTGGGGGATCCCACCCTCGAGGGGGAGGGACACCGCCCGGAGTGGGGGGATCCCACCCTCGAGGGGGAGGGACACCGCCCGGAGTGGGGGATCCCACCCTCGAGGGGGAGGGACACCGCCCGGAGTGGGGGATCCCACCCTCGAGGGGGAGGGACACCGCCCGGAGTGGGGGATCCCACCCTCGAGGGGGAGGGACACCGCCCACAGGACCCGGCTCTCCCACCAGCCCCGGGACCACACCGCCCACAGGACCCGGCTCTCTCACCACACACCCCCACCAGCCCCGGGACCACACCGCTCACAGGACCCGGCTCTCCCACCACACTCCCCCACCACCCCCGGGACCACACTGCCCACAGGACCCGGCTCTCCCACCACACTCCCCCACCAGCCCCGGGACCACACCGCCCACAGGACCCGGCTCTCCCACCACACTCCCCCACCAGCCCCAGGACCACACTGCCCACAGGACCCGGCTCTCCCACCACACTCCCCCACCACCCCCGGGACCACACTGCCCACAGGACCCGGCTCTCCCACCACACTCCCCCACCAGCCCCGGGACCACACCGCCCACAGGACCTCTCCACCCACCTTCCCGTTGGGTACTGCGCCTGACCTCACCTCTACCCCCATATCGCCAGCTCTCCACGCCCCCTCCCCACGGGGCTTCTTCCTGCCCCTCACGTTCTCAAGCCCCTCCAGCCTCCCGCCTCCACGGTGCCCTGCTCACCTGCAGCCCGTGAGGGGCCTGGCTGGCCAGGGCTCCCGAGGCAGGGCCCCCGCAGGCAGGGGCTCCGGTGCCGCCTCCCAGAGCTCGCCCTCACCGCTGGGCACCGCAATGGCTCCTGAGGGTGTGCTTACTGACACTATCGCTCCTGCTGCTGTGCTCCATGTGGGGGCTTGTCTGTCACTGGTGGCCGGGCACCCACTTCAGCACATGGGAGTAAAGCACTTGTTAGGGTCACTGAGAAACGCACTGTGGCCTCCGTGGGCCTGTCAGGAAGCTGCCCTGAGGTAGGAATGACAGTCCCGCTTTACAGTTGAGAAGGTGAGCCCTGGGAGACTGACCGCCAATAAGACAGCCGGGCAGGGACAAGGCTGGGGTTCGACGTCTGTCCAAGGGTCCTGCAGAGCTCACAGGGGCCGTAAGAGCAAATGAAACAGAGTGTGTGTGAGTGCCTGTGCCTGTGTGTGCCTGTCTGTGCCTGTGTGTGCCTGTGTGTGCCTGTGTGCGCTTGTGTGTCCGTGTGTGCGCGTGTGTGCATGTGTGCGTGTGCGTATGCCTGTTTGTGTGTGTGTGTGCATGTGTGCCTGTGCCTGTGTGCAGCCAGTGCCCTCGGTGGGTGCTCCCTCCAAGGGTCTAGAGCTCCAGGGAGAGGCCTCCTCTCCTCCACACTGTTGTGCTGGGACATTTGCAGCTTCCTGAGCCCAGAAGTACACTGAAGCCGTGCGTGTGTGAGCTATGTGTGTGTGTGAGCTGTATGTGTGTGTGAGCTGTGCGTGTGTGAGCTGTGTGTGTGTGAGCTGTGTGTGTGTGACTGTGGGTGTGTGAGCTGTGGGTGTGTGAGCTGTGGGTGTGTGAGATGTGGGTGTGTATGAGCTGTGGGTGTGTGAGCTATGGGTGTGTATGAGCTGTGGGTGTGTGAGCTGTGGGTGTGTATGAGCTGTAGGTGTGTGAGTTGTGTGTGTGTGACTGTGGGTGTGTGAGCTGTGTGTGTATGAGGTGTGGGTGTGTGAGCTGTGGGTGTGTGAGATGTGGGTGTGAGCTGTGGGTGTAACTATGGATGTGTGAGCTATGGGTGTGTGACTGTGGATGTGTGAGCTGTGCATGTGTGATCTGTACATGTGTGAGCTGTGGGTGTGTGTGAGCTGTGTGTGTGTGTGAGCTGTGCATGTGTGACTGTGGGTGTGTGAGCTGTGAGTGTGTGAGGTGTGAGCTGTGTGTGTGTGTGAGGTGTGGGTGTGTGAGGTGTGGGTGTGTGACTGTGGAAGTGTGAGGTGTGGGTGTGTGAGGTGTTTGTGTGTGAGCTGTGGGTGTGTGAGCTATGTGTGGGGGGGGCTGTGCGTGTGTGACTGTGGTTGTGTGAGCTGTGTGTGTGTGACTGTGTGTGTGTGAGGTGTGGGTATGTGAGGTGTGTGTGTGTGAGCTGTGGGTGTGTGAGCTGTGTGTGTGGGGGGGCTGTGTGTGTGTGAGGTGTGGGTGTGTGTAAGCTGTGGGTGTGTGAGCTGTGGGGGGGGCTGTGTGTGGGTAACTGTGGGTGTGTGAGGTGTGTGTGTGTGTGAGCTGTGGGTGTGTGAGCTGTGAGTCTCTGGCTGTGCATATGTGAGCTGTGTGTGAGCTGTGCATGTGTGAGCTGTGGGTGTGTGAGCTGTGGGTGTGTGAGGTGTGGGTGTGTGAGGTGTGTGTGTGTGAGCTGTGGGTGTGTGAGGTGTGGGTGTGTGAGGTGTGTGGGTGTGTGAGGTGTGTGTGTGTGAGCTGTGGGTGAGTGAGCTGTGGGTGTGTGAGGTGTGTGTGTGTGAGCTGTGGGTGCGTGAGGTGTGGGTGTGTGAGGTGTGTGTGTGTGAGCTGTTGGTGTGTGAGGTGTGGGTGTGTGAGCTGTGGGTGTGTGAGCTGTGGGTGTGTGAGCTGTGGGTGTGTGAGGTGTGGGTGTGTGAGCTGTGGGTGTGTGAGGTGTGGGTGTGTGAGGTGTGGGTGTGTGAGGGGGGGGGGTGTGAGGTGGGTGGGTGTGTGAGGTGTGTGTGTGTGAGCTGTGTGTGTGTGAGCTGTGGGTGTGTGAGGTGTGTGTGTGTGTGAGCTATGGGTGTGTGAGGTGTGGGTGTGTGAGGTGTGTGGGTGTGTCAGGTGTGGGTGTGTGTGAGTTGTGGGTGTGTGAGCTGTGGGTGTGTGAGGTGTGGGTGTGTGAGCTGTGGGTGTGTGAGCTGTGGGTGTGTGAGCTGTGGGTGTGTGAGGTGTGGGTGTGTGAGGTGTGTGTGTGTGAGCTGTGGGTGTGTGAGGTGTGGGTGTGTGAGCTGTGGGTGTGTGAGGTGTGGGTGTGTGAGGTGTGGGTGTGTGAGGTGTGTGTGTGTGAGGTGTGGGTGTGTGAGGTGTGGGTGTGTGAGGTGTGGGTGTGTGAGCTGTGGGTGTGTGAGGTGTGGGTGTGTGAGGTGTGTGTGTGTGAGCTGTTGGTGTGTGAGGTGTGGGTGTATGAGGTGGGGTGTGTGAGGTGTGTGGGTGTGTGAGGTGTGAGTCTCTGGGCTGTGCATATGTGAGCTGTGTGTGAGCTGTGCATGTGTGAGCTGTGGGTGTGTGAGCTGTGGGTGTGTGAGGTGTGTGTGTGTGAGCTGTGGGTGTGTGAGGTGTGTGTGTGTGAGCTGTGGGTGTGTGACCTGTGGGTGTGTGAGCTGTGGGTGTGTGAGGTGTGGGTGTGTGTAAGCTGTGGTTGTGTGAGGTGTGGGAGTGTGAGCTGTGGGTGTGTGTAAGCTGTGGGTGTGTGAGGTGTGGGTGTGTGTAAGCTGTGGGTGTGTGAGGTGTGTGTGTGTGAGCTGTGGGTGTGTGAGCTGTGGGTGTGTGTAAGTTGTGGGTGTGTGAGCTGTGTTGGGGGGGGGCTGTGTGTGGGTAACTGTGTGTGTGTGAGCTGTGGGTGTGTGAGCTGTGAGTCTCTGGGCTGTGCATGTGTGAGCTGTGTGTGAGCGGTGTGTGTGAGCTATGCACGTGTGAGCTGAGGCTGCTCCCCCACACCCCGGCCTGGCCCACATGCAGGGCACGTCCTCCCCGGCGCAGAGCGGCCTGCCTGCAGAGCCCCGACACTGGCCGCCTCTGTCCCTGCCAACAGCCGCGGCCTGTTCTGCCCACAGGGCTCCTGCTTTGTGTGCACTGAAGGCACAGTCCTCCCCAGCCACGTAATGCGGCACCTTCTCTCCTGCAAACCCTCCATCTCCCCAGAGCCACACATCAGGTTCTACAATTACCTCACGGCATGATAAAGGGAAGCTTACATCTTTAATTATTAAAGAACATCCTGATGTAATTAGAAGGCAGCAATGGGATAAAAGGCAAATAAAAAGAGAACAGAGAGATCACAACTGTTAGTGTAGAATAAGTAAACACCTGCCCTGTGGGTCCTCTGCTCCCTCAGGGCCTGGCACACAGTCCGGCCAATGTGAGCGAGGAGCCGCCGGTGCTCCCCAGAAGGAGGGGGAAGGGGGGGAGCACTGCTCACCAGAGCGGCGATCACACCCGCGGGCAGGCCAAGGCCTCTGCTCTGGGAAGTGGAACAGGCTTCCTTTCCCTATTCCCACCGAGTCCTTAGACCCCAAACATTACAGAGAACAAGGCACAGCCAGAGGCCGAGGAAGTCCGGTGGAGGGAGGGGGCCCCAGCAGCCGCCGAGGCGCTGGCTCTCTACATTCCAGCCCGACACCAGCCCAACCCCCCATGGGCAGGATGAAGGAGAAGGAGCCTGTCTCCTACCACAGGCCGGAGGGGAGTCCGGGTGGGGGTAGAGGGAGCCCCTCGGAGCGCGGCCAGGCCCCGCCCACAGGGCTGTAGAGCAGAGGCAGGCCACCTTCAGCAGGGGGGTGCCGCACGCCATGTGGCCAGGACCCCAGGCCCGCCGCAGTCACACCCGACACCACCTCCACGCCACAGAGGCCACGGGAGGACGTGGGCGCTCCTCGCTGGTAGTCACCGGCTGGCAGCCCTGCCCCGCCCCCCAATGGAGAACGGCGAGAACAGACGGTTTAGGGAAAGCCCAGAGCTCTTCACCGAGAGCCCGAACTGCCTGGCCGGGCCGGCTCCGAGGGGTCTGCTCCACCAGAACCGGAGCACGGCCCGGGGAGCTGCACTACACAGCCGGCCCGCGGGAGGAGCTGTCCAGCGCTCATCCAGGACGCCCCAGCAGCCGCCTCCCAACCCCGTTCACCCAGCAGCTGCGACTGTGCGTGGAACAAATGGAAGACGGCAAGGCTCAGGAAGAAATGCCAGTGGGGAGCTGGGCAAGGAAGATGCAGTGCCACCAGGATAAAGTAAAAAGCTCTGCGGAGTCCCAGCGGGCCGGAGGGAAGAGAGGGAATCAGTGGCCAGAGCGCCTGGCAGCAAGGGCAGCAGGCGGAGAGCGTGGCCGCCTGGGGTTGCGGGCTGTGAGGAGGAGGAGGGTGGGGCTAAAAGTACTTGGGGAAAAACAACAACACATCTCAAACCGGGCAGATGACATAAATCTATAGATTTTAGCAGCTCAGTGAACCCCAAGTAGGAAGACCCCCTCAAAATCAATATCAAGATACATCATAGTGGAACTGAAGGAACTAAAGACAAAGAAAAGCCCAGGGGCGGTAGTTGAGTATCAGCAGATTTCTCCTCAGAGCCACGGGCCATGGAGGCGGCCCGCTTCCAGCGCGGGCGGGAGGCCCAGGGCCCCGCTCGGCCGCAGCCCGCAGAAATGAGGGAGGCGGAGCGTCCGCAGGCGGAGTATCCGCAGGCAGAGCCTCCAGGGGGCCTGGCTGTGGGATGGAGGCAGCTCTGTGGGCAGAAGGAAGTGGGATAAGGAGGTAGTTCAGGGTGTCACAAAAGAGGAAAGATTAGAGAAAGCAAAAACTAGGCGATGAACCTCTATAGATTAAGCAAAATCAAATCCCAAAAAATGTTCAAGTAATGTAGAGGAAGGCAGGAAAAAGGAAACCAGGAACAAGAAACAGAAAACAGTAAGTAAATGGCAGACGAAGGCTCTAACAGATGAATAATTACATTAATGTAAATGGTCTAAATACAACACCTCAAAGGTAGAGCTAGCACAGCAGACTAAAAGCATTGGCCACATGTACTGTCCATAACAAACTTCGTTTGTTGTGGGGCGACACTCCTGCCTAACACAGAGGTTAAGGTGAAGGGATGAGAAGCGGTGTCACGCACACAGCAGTCAGAGGAAAGCGAGGTGCTGGCCTCAGTAAGACACAGCGGCGGGGGTCAGTCCAGGAGGCAGGACATCCTTCCCACGTAGGCGCCACAGGAGCCAGAGAGGGCAAAACGCAAAGACACACGGATAAAAGCAACAGGTGCATTTTCAAACCCACAGTTATCGTTGGAGACTTCAACATATCTCTCCCAACAACCGATAAAGTACTGAGACCCCAAGTCAGCCACAGGCCACGGCGCCATCAGCCCACCGCGCCCGTTCCCATGGCCCCAGTCAGCAGCAGCTGCCCGTCCCAGGCAAGGACACGCCGAGAGAGGTTGTAGCCTGAGCCATACAGCATATGCCAACTAACTTAAAAGAACTGGACGCTTACGGATGAGCGCTCTGATCGCAGTGTGATCAGACTGGACATTAGTAACAGGAAAGTAGCTCAAACCTCTGAACGCTGGGAACCAGGCAGCAGCCCGGAGTGGCTCCGGTGAAGAGGTGGGAGTGAGACAGCCTGTCCGAGCTCGGGGACGTGGCTGAAAGTAATGAGAGGAAACGGTACCATCTAAAGCACATCAAAAAGGAGGAAAGTCTCCATCAGTAAACTAAGCTCCCACCGAAATAATCTAGAAAAAGAGAGGAAAATAAACCCAAAACAAGGAGAGTAAAACTCAAAACTATGAAAACAAACAAAAGAGAAAGTAGGAAAGGTAACTAAAAAGAGAATTAGTTCCTGGAAAAGATCAATAGAATCAACAAACCTCTAGTAAGACCAACAAAAAAGAGAAGACACAAACGCCAGAATCAGTGATGACACAGGGCCCACTCCAGGCCTGGGGGCGGCAGGAGGGCAGAGGATCGGTGGACTTACATAAACCTGACAACTGAGGAGAAACAGACAAAAAGCACAAACTGTACAATTCATTTACATGAATTGCCCTATAACTAGTAAGAATATTGAATTTATAAGTTTAAAACACCCCAAAAAGAATTCACCAGACCCAGATGGTTTCTCTGAGAAATTCTATCAAATGCTTAAAAATGAAATAATGCCAATTCTACACAATCTCTTCCAAAATTAGAAGAGGAGAAAATACTCTTTATGATGCTAGTATTATCCTAACCCTCACTGTTCAGAGCACAAAGAAGAAAACATAAGCCTTCAGCACTCTTGGTAGTGGAACCCCTTCATACGTAAAGGGGCTCTGAGACGTGACGAAGCGGTTCATTCCAGGAGAAGTGTGTTCTGCTCTTTGGAAGTCAATCCCCCGAGTGAACAGGTTATAGAGAAAACTCGCACGACCACACCCATTGGTGCAGAGGGCGCATGGTGAAAACCTCAGGAAAAGGACGAGGGGAGGACTTCCTCAGCTTGCAAAGAGCATCTACCAAAACGGACTGGGCCATCATATTTAACGGTGAAAGGGCCGAAAGCTTTCCTCTTCCCTTTGTTCCTTATATGATGGGGAACAAAGCAAGAATATATGTTCTCAAAAAACAGAAATACAAGGCCTACAACTGGAAGGGAAGAAATAAAACTGGTCTATTTGCAGTTGACATATGTAAAAAAAAATTCACAAGGAATCTACAAAAAACAGTTAGAAATCATAAGTTATCATCTAAAAGCACACATTATCAGCAAGGCCACAAAAGAAATACATAGAGAAGTCAATTATTTTTAAATGCTAGCAATGAATATACAGACACTGAAATTAAAAATATGATACCACTTACAACTGCAAAACAAATATCTAAGTATAAATCTAAAAATAGCATGGACAGCTTGGACAGAACTTGTTTGCTAAAAACTACAAAATGCTGATGAATAACCCAAAGGAGAGAGATCTAAATAAACGGAGAGATAGGTCGTGTTCATCGATCGGAAGAACCAGCACAGTACAGATATCGATTCTACACAAACTGACACATAAGTTTAAATAATTTCTAGCAAAATCCAAACAAGACTTTATATATATATATATATATATATATACGAATTTAATCTAAAATTTACTTAGAAAGGCAAAAAAAACTAGAATAATTAAAACAATTTTGAGGGGAAAGAATACCGGGGATGGTCAGTCTGCCAGGCTTAGGACATTATGCTGCGACAGTGTCAAGCCTCTGGTGCTGATGGGGGAGACGCACACAGCTCAGTGGGAAAGACAGAGAACAGAGGCAGACACACTCACGTGCCAGTGGGTCCCTAGCAGAGGGTGCAGCACCTCCTGAGGAAGAGCAGGCTTTTCACCAGCAGCGCGGGAGCAGCCAATGGCGGCAGCAGGAGCTCAGACCACATCTCACGCTGCGCACACACATCAGCTCCAAGTGATCGCAGACTCAGTGTAACACCTAATACTATACAGCTTTTAGGGGGAGATGGGAGAAAACCTTCGGGACATAGGCCTGGTCACTAAAAGCATGATCCACACAATTAAAACCGATAAACTGGACTGCACCAGAGTAAAGAGCTTCCTCGCTAAAGATCCGGGGGTTCACAAACTGCCGGGGGATAAAAGGCAACCAGCTGCTGGACGTGGAGAAAATTTTTTCAAAACACGTATCTACCCAGACTATAGAAAACAGCAAAACTCAACGATAAATAACAGCAATAATTCAATCAGAAGATGGGCCAAAGGCGTGCAGAGGAATTCACTGCAGAAGATAAACGGGGACAAACAGGCACGTGAGGAGGTACTCAACATTGTCAGCCACTGGGGAGAGCAAACTGAAGCCTCAGTGACCTTCACCACACAGCTGTGCGATGGCCAGCCCAAAACACAGACAACGCCAAGTGCACATGAGGGGAGGAAGTCAATCACACATGCGTTGCTGGTGGTAATAGAAGCTGGAACAGCCACTCTGGAAAACAGTTTGGCAGTTTCTAAAAAAAAAGCAACTACTGACCATCTGGCCCGAGCCTCTCCCTGGGGGAGTGGCAGCGTGGTTCCGCAGACCTGGTGTGGCCGCCCACCGAGCACTGCGGTACCAGCCAAAGCCGGGCGAGCACGGAGCTGGGCCCAGGGACCAGCCACAGACACGAGGCACTGCTCAGCAGGACAGAGGAATGAGCTAGACACAGACCCTGCGGGAATGGGGGCGTTCTGGGTCTGCCCTGGGGTGACACTGCTAGTTCTGCAAGATGTTACTATTGGGGGACACGGGTGCACTGAATCTCTCTGTGTTATCTTAAACTTCACTGGAATCTTCAATCATGTCACAAGAAAAGTTTAATTTAGAAAAGTGAAGAGCAGAGAGAAACCCAGGATGCCAACCAACATTTCTGAAGCCACCGGCATGGGCCTCGGCAGCTGCAGAGCACGGGGGGGGGGGACACGACCATGAAAGGGCTGGATGTCCCCAGAACACCACTTCTCCAGGTGCCTGGATGAAAAGGAGATGCCCCACAGCGTCCCGCGGTGGCCGCTGCTCCTTGCTGCCATCACAGCACCGGCCTCAGGATGGGGGGGGGGGGGGGGGGCACGTGAGGCTGAGACCAGGGGAGGCGGATGACGGCAGATCACCCAGCTTGAGGGGCCGAGCTCTGGCTCAGGAAGACACTGCCACAGAGTGCTGGCCAAGGTGCATCCTGGGGAACTCAGGTTACGGCTGCTCTGGGGAAAAGGATCCAGCAGCAGATTTGCTCGGGAAACTTTGCGTTTTGCAGGCCCTTCTTGGCATTCATGGTGCACATGAGCACGTGAAAGGCACTGCAGAGTCCTGCCGTCAACACGACAGAACTCTGTTCACGCCAGCACTTAGCCTCCTGAACACTCCTCTGCCCTGCAGCTTCCGCTCTGGTTATGAGAAACGCTTGAAGAGGGGAGTTCCACTCCTCCCCCTGGATCCTAAGGGCGAACCAACGGTCTCCGGCCCCCGCGCGCTGACAGCGGCACCCCCAGCAGCCCTGGGCAGCGCCCCGGGCCTGTCAGAGAAACAGCCGTGCGCCTGCATTCAGCTGGGGCCAAAGCCCTGGATGAAAGATTAAAAATTATTAATTTTATCATGTCACAGCTCTCCTATGCTGTGTGACAGCCTAAGCATGATTACTAGGAAATGCTCTATTTGCTCTGTGAACAAGCTAATAAGGCCGCTTCCTCCCACAGTCCGCACGAGGACCCATTAGTAATTACAACAGTGACAATCTCAACCTTCACCAACCTCTTGCTGTGGCCGCCCCCACCACTCCAAGAGCAGACAGTCCCGGCCGGAGGAGGGAGCGGAGGCCTAAGGCTGGAGGAGAGAGCGGAGGCTGGAGGAGAGAGCAGCGGCTGGAGGAGGGAGCGGAGGCCGGAGGAGGGAGCGGAGGCCGGAGGAGGGAGCGGAGGCCGGAGGAGAGAGCGGAGGCCAGAGGAGAGAGCAGCGGCCGGAGGAGAGAGCAGCGGCCGGAGGAGGGAGCGGAGGCCGGAGGAGAGAGCGGAGGCCGGAGGAGAGAGCAGCGGCCCGAGGAGGGAGCAGAGGCCAGGGGAGGGAGCGGAGGCCGGAGGAGGGAGTGGAGGCCGGAGGAGGGAGCGGAGGCCAGAGGAGGGAGCGGAGGCTGGAGGAGGGAGTGGAGGCCGGAGGAGGGAGCGGAGACTGGAGAGAGGAGGGAGCGGAGGCCAGAGGAGGGAGTGGAGGCCAGAGGAGGGAGTGGAGGAGGGAGCGGAGGCTGGAGGAGGGAGCAGAGGCCGGAGGAGGGAGCGGAGGCCGGAGGAGAGAGCGGAGGCCAGAGGAGGGAGTGGAGGAGGGAGCAGAGGCCAGAGGAGGGAGCGGAGTTCGGAGGAGGGAGCGGAGGCCGGAGGAGGGAGGAGGGAGCGAAGGCCAGAGGAGGCAGCAGAGGCTGGAGGAGGGAGCGGAGGCGGGAGCGGAGGCCAGAGGAGGGAGCAGAGGAGGGAGCGGAGGCCGGAGGAGGGAGGAGGGAGGAGGGAGCGGAGGCCGGAGGAGGGAGCGGAGGCCAGAGGAGGGAGCGGCGGCCAGAGCAGGGAGCGGAGTTCGGTGGAGGGAGGGGGGGCCGGAGGAGGGAGGAGGGAGGAGGGAGCGGAGGGCAGAGGTGGCTGCAGAGGCGGGAGAAGGGAGCGGAGTTCGGAGGTGGGAGCGGAGGCCGGAGGAGGGAGGAGGGAGGAGGGAGCGGAGGCCAGAGGAGGCAGCAGTGGCCGGAGGAGGGAGCGGAGGCCAGAGGAAGGAGGAGGGAGCGGAGGCCGGAGGAGGAAGCGGAGGCTGGGGGAGGGAGCAGAGGAGGAGCGGATGCCGGAGGAGGGAGCAGAGGAGGGAGCCGATGCCGGAGGAGGCAGCGGAGTTTGGAGGAGGGAACGGCGGCCTGAGGAGGGAGCGGTGGCCGGAGGAGGGAGCAGAGGCCGGAGGAGGGAGCAGCGGCAGAGACAGGAGGGAACCTGGGCGTTCCCTACACCAGATCCGTCTGAGCCATGTCTGTGCTCACACAGGGCACACGTGAGGCACCATCCACAGGGTGCTCAGCAAAGGCTCTGCCCTCTCACCTCTGACTGGCAAAGGCCTGCTGAGAAGGCAGGCAGTCCTGGGCGTCCGCATGCTCCCGGGCGCCCTGCTCCCTCCCCACACGAGGGCGCTCCTTAGCTAACGGAGTGGCAGCCTCCCAGGGATGCCAGACCCCCCACCCCCTGTCCCATCAGAGCAGCCCTCTGGGTTCTCCAGACACCACATGCCAGTCCAGCCCAGCTAACAGACACTCAGCAGGTGTCTCTGTGGGAAGCGTGTCTTAATCAGCTCAGGCTGCTATAACAAAGTCACTCCGACGTGTTTACTGCTCACCGTCCTGGGGCTGGGAAGCGGGGTCAAGGCCAGCAGGTGTGTCCACGTGTGCTTCCTGCCCGAGGAGGCTGCCTCTGGGCCCCTTCCCGGGAGAGGGAGCAACTCTCTCCTCTTCTCACAGGAACTCTGATCCCCCGGCTCCGCCCTCACGGCTCATCTCAACCAATCACCTCCCGAAGGCTCCTCCAACACCATCCTCTTCGGGTTCAGACTCCAACTATGACTGGGGAGCAGGGAGCGGGGAGGGGGCACACATTCAGCCCATAGAGCGTTTCTGAAGGTCACATTCTCAGAATAGAATCAACAGAGAGGAGAATTTTAAATTATGGTACATATTATTAAACTGCCATCCAACATATGTATACCAATTCACACCCCAATCTACACTGTGTGACAGGGAACATTTTCCTACAACTTCTATATAAATGAGCAAATAAAAATGTCCAAGGCATGTTGCTAAATGGGGGGAAATTGCATATTTTGATCCAACCTTTAAAAAAAGAATAAAGTGTAGTTGCATGACATGACACTGTATGTGTTGGGAAAAGAAAGGCAGATACATTCTAACTCCTGAGGCAAGAAGGGGAGCCTGGCAGACATTTCTGCACAGGGACCTCGCCCACAAACCCTACTTCACAATGAAGCCTGCACTGAACTGCCTGCAACGTTTCTGCCATCTGAGCAGCCCTTAGAAAGATTTCTTAGAATCCTAGTTTAACCAATAGGGCTGAGGCTTTCCCCATCCAATCAGAGCTGTGAATTTCTGGCCAATTAGAGAAGCTCTATTCTGACCAATCAAAACAATGCTTTTGGATCAATCAACCAATGAGGATTCAGAGATTTCATTTGCATGAGGTTGCCCCTCAGGGACCAGGGGTGGGGGCTCCTGTCCTTATAAGCCAGCTCCTCTCTGGATCAGGAGCCCCTTTCCCTCCCAGGGGAGAAAGAAGGTTGTTGGGCAGAGCAGAGGAGCAAGCGGGCCATGCAGAGAGCGGCCCTGCACAGCTCCTCCTCCCTGCACTCCGATGGCACCCTGCTGGCCTTCCCAGCAGCCAGATGTGGACAGTGAGGGGGGGAGACCGTGCTGCTCCCCTCCGGCCGCAGGGGGTGGGTCATGACTGAAATTCAGGTACCTGCCTCTTAAACATATGAGCAGAACAAACAGATTCAGTTACACATAAAGAGGAAGAGAAAGTGATCGGCTAGATGTAAAATAAACCCAACAGATTCCAGATTGAAGAAAATGTGATCAAGTGGTTACTTTCCAGCAGACTTGTCAGAAAGCAGCTCCTTGTTTTCTGCAAGATGAATTTAAACAATAATCCCTAATAAAAAGGCAGCTTCCTGGCCCAGTCTGCTGACCATGTACCTCTACCCCAGCGGCTCCCAGACTCCCGCTTACAGCTCCAAGTCAAAGGGAGGAGCACATGCACACACTAAGTCTGCCACAATCATTCCACCTGGTGCAACCATGAGTCAATCTCTGTTTATTCCCTCTGGGTTTGGTTTGGCACAGACCCCAGGGTCTGTGCCATCTGTGCCTGCTCTCCCTCACGGCCTGTGCTCATCTCAGGCATGTGACAGACATGTGAGGGCGGTGGCAGCATGAGACCCAGCTCCCTAGCCCTTCCTATGGCCGTGACTCGTTAGGTTTTCACCAGGGTTTAATTGCGTCCTGCAGAACGTTTCTGTTTAGTTAGGATAACCCCCAAGGAGAGATTCCTAAAAACGAATCAGCAAATCAGAGGGTGTAAGCACTCATTACTGAGTGATCTTCCAGAAAGCACCCCCACCCCGGCCCAGGACAGCGAGGCGAGTGCCGTGTCACAGGAGCGAGTGCTCGTTACCCAAGGGGCAAAGTGGCGCCCCTCTGCTCTGATTGCACCCGTGTTAGTGGCCGTCCTGCGCTCAGCAGCTGCACGCCTCCTGTGGCTGCCGGGCGTCTCTGCACGGGCCCTGCTGAGAGTGGCCGCGTGGGGCTGCGCAGGCTTCTGCGGCGACACCCTTTGCCTCTGCCGCTGCTGCCACTGAAACAGTCAAGGTTGAGAAATGGCAGATCTATGCTCAACACAAAACACGCGGGTTTGGTTTCCACAACAGTCCTGTTTGTGAGACTAATGGGGTCTGTAATCTCTAGATCAGAAAGCAGAGACTCAATGAATAGCTGGGTTTTGGGGTCACAGGACCACTGACGAGCAGGGCTGGAGCAGAATACGTCCTTCAGTTTCAGGAGGCAAGGCAGTGCAGTGGTCAGAGTCCAGGTCTGCAAACCAGCTGCGCCCTGGCCACGTGGACCGCCTTGAACAGGCGGCGGCAGGAGAACACAGCACTGCGCCAGGCAGGTGGAGGGTCCGACGCGGGCGCGGGCACGGCAGCCGCTCACAGTGCCCGCACCAGCCCGGCCTGTGTGCACACCGCTCCTCTCACAGCTGCTCATGCCTGGGTCATTCTGCTGGGCCCTGGGGACATGAGCAGCAGGGTCTGCTGTGCGTCAGGGAAGCAGACAGACCCGCCGCTAACTGCCAGTGCCCCGGGCAGGGCCCCACGGAAGCCCAGGCGGCCCTGTCCCTTCGCCAGGCAGAGTCCCTCACTGCAGTCAGTTCATCCTCCTGAAGTTTCACAGGAGCAGTCTGACTCCTCCAGCCCAGTGTCGTCCACCAGGGGCCATGAGACCCAATGGGTGACTCCCACACGTCCCCACACCCACCCGCCAAGGCTCTCTCCGCCTGCCCCAGCAGTGGGGCCGACGTGTTCCTGTGACCTTCCTGCCCGAGGCCCGACCGCGACCCCCAGGTCGACCACCTCCGAGTCTGCAGAGAGCTGTCCCTTGGGTCTCAGGACACAGGGCAGCCACCAGTGCCCAGGGCCAGATGTCCACATGCTCCCGCTCCCGGGCGCCCCAGGTGTCTGGGCCAGCCTCTGCACCTCGGGGCAGCGCCGAGCCTGCCGCTCACTCTGACTCCACCGTGACTCTGGTGCAGGGAACGGGCACTTTGCCTGGAGTCCAAGGGAGGCACAGAGGTAGTGGGGCCTTGGGGAAGGCATGACCTCCTGGTGAGGAGATCCTCGCCCACCAGACACCCTGATAGCGGGCAGCCTATTGGTGCCTCGGGGCCTGTTCTCTGCAATCAAACGAAAGCAGACCTTGCTTCACGGAGCATCATGGGAAGGACTGCGATCGCGAACGTGACTGAGGCTGCCCCTCCCAACAGCACCCAGGCCATGGACCTGTAGGACCGCGAGCATGGAGCCCTCCTGTGCAGGACGGCACTGAGCGTGTCTGATGCATCATCTCATAATTTATCAGAATGACCCTCTCAATCCCTTCGCCAACACTTACTGAGCATTTTTCCAGATGCTGGAGAGAGGCATGAACTCAGCAGACAATGCTCCTGCTCTGGTGAAGCTCACATTCCAGCGAGGGAAACAGAAAATAAAAGAAGTAAACAAAATGTGCACAGACTCACCCAGCCCGAGGGCTGAGAAAAACAAGGAAGGTCGGCAGGTGCGTGTCCGCAGGGAGGCCAGGGAAGCCTCCGGGAAGGGATGGCGGCAGCTTTATTGGTAACTTTCACTCCTCAACCCCTCGGGGCCAGCCTGCACCGATCCCCTTGCTGTGGCAGAGGCGGTAACCAGATGTCACACCAACAAAAGCCTGGCGCATGCCGGTGCAGGCACCGCCTTCCTGTGCCCTGCCGTGACACGGGAGCGTCTCTGGCAGCTGCCGCTCCGCCAGCTTGGCCAGGGCGCAGGTCTGCAGCGGAAGAGGAGCCAGCCCGGCCTGTAGGAGCCCAGCAGCCTGCAGGGCAGGGAGGTGGGCATCATGTGGTAAAGACCTAAGGAGGCCTGACAGGGCTCAGTTGTCTGGAGCGTCACCCCCGTGCACCAAGAAAGGCTGGGTTTGGTTCCCAGTCTGGACACATACCTAGGTTTCGGGTTCAATAACCTCGGGAGCATCGCTCATACTCCCTTGCCTGGGCTTCCAGGGGTGCAGGTCTCCCTACGGAGCAGGCCGGACGGGCATGTCTACTGTGCTCACCCCAGGCCCAGCCAGGGGCGCGGACAAGCCCTGGTTCCTGAATGAGGTCGTAGGAATTGGTAGCTAAGAAGGCTGGAGAATGGAGGTGAAAGGTAACAGTGTCCAGAGAAAAAGCACTGAGGAAGGCAAGGGGGCAATGAAGGATGGAGCCCCCAGGAAAGAAGGCTTCTAGGTTAAGAGCATCCTGAGGGGAGAGAACCAGGCCCCTGTGGTGGACTGGGGCCCGACCCGCCTTCAGAAGCCCCAAGCGGACACAGAATTCCGCAGGACAGGCCCAGAGAAGGAGGCTGACCCAGGCAGGCAGGGCCGGGGCACTGAGGCAGGGCACCCGTGTCCCTCCCAGACGCACAGTGACGTGAGCACGCCCGCGCAGCAGCACCGGGCATTCCCTGGGGCTCCAGGCAGCCAACCCCGAGCTTTTGGGCCCCAACACTCATCCACTTATTGTCGCGCAGCACCTCCCCTCCCACTGCTGCCCTGGGGGGAACCCCAGTTAGGCTGGAGCCACAACCCTGTCCCCACAAACAGCCATTCTGCTAGCCCTTCCACCTCCGGAAGGGCCCCTTGAAGCTGTGCAGTTAGCCTGCCAGGCGCCCTGAGCCGGACCGCAGCCCAAACCCTGGCCAGGCTACCTCCCTGCTTTGCATCTCTGTGTCCCCAAGTAAAAAGGCATTGATTTTATACAAGAAACACACATCCTGGTACTTAGGGCATTTAATGACACAAGACACAGGAGTGCTCAGAACGTGCCCAGCCGTGTTAAGCGTCAACGAGCAGCGCTGTTATTCCAGTTATCACTGACTCTTCACCAAACCGCCCTGTTCTCCTCAGGCCTGGAGGCACACATGCACACATATGCATGCATGTGTGTGCATATGTACATGTTTGCATACCTGTGCGCAAGTGATTATATAGCACATACATGTGTGCGTGTACAGTGTCTATATATGTGTGCGTATACATGTGTGCACCCGTGTGTGTGTGTGTGCACGCGTACATGTATGTGCATGTGCACACATTTGCACAGAGGCTATTCCAGAACCCAGCCTCATCTCCACTGAGGACAAGGAGCAGCGCCAGCCCTCCCCGCACCTGCACCACCTCCTCTTTTCTCCACGGTGACTTACAGGCCACCATGTTTGCTGCACTTGCTTCCTGATTCCCTGTCCTTGGACTTACCCTTCCGTGGCTAACAGGGAGCTCTCTGGTCGCCTCCAGTTCTACCAGCACCTTCCGGGGGCGGCCCGTCCTCAGAAGCCTCCTGTGCCTGGGAGCTGGCAGTGTGAGCACCTGGTGTCTGGCTGTTCCAGGGCAGCCCTACCCTCTGGCTGTCCTTAGTTCCGGCCGGGCCCACCCTCCCTCCGCACCGTCATCCGCGTCTCCCCTCGGCCCAGTCGGAATTCCTGCCCTAAAGAGCCTGCCCTCATTCCCGCCCCTGCTGTCCTCCTCTCCTGCCTTTCCCTGACACTCTTCTCTGCCAGCACGCCCCCAGCCCTGGTTAGAGACTGAACGTCTTTCCAACGTGCATTTTTCTTCCTGTTTACCTGGCTTCAAGGCGGTTTCCCTTTGGGAGCCAAAACCACCCTCGCCAGCCAACGCGAGGAAGCCAGTCTCTCGCCATGATGCGCAGGTGAGGAAGGACCGGGCGCACCTGCTCTGCGGCCCCGCTGCCCTCAGGAGCTCCCACGTGCAGGGGCACAGCAGCTGAGAGACCCCGCTCAGCACGGCTGTGCCCGGTCCCTGGGACCTGAGTCTCTCCAGCTGAAGGACACCTGTCTGTCTCCTTCATGGTCTGCGTGTGTCCTACACATCGGCCGGGTTCTCACCCGCGTGACAGGTGGAGGAGAGGGCACTTGGCGAGGTAACAGGGCTTGCCCAGGACTTAGCCACGCTGCGCTCCACGGTCTGCGTTTGGTGAGCGCGTTCACAGCGGAGCGTGGGGCTGGGGTGAGGCTGCAGAGCTGTGCTGGTCCGCAGTCGAGCCATTTAAGATCAAACATGTGCACTGAGGGGAGGAAGCACGCCTTCAGCTCAGGAAGGGACCATCTTTTGGAAAGAAAACGGAAACTTCTGGAGAACCTTCCACACTCGGGGCATGTCACAGGCATTGTCTCATCAAATCCTCCCGGGAAGCCTGGAGGCGGCGTGTGCTGGCGCTGCCTGCTGGGTGAGCAAGTGGACCCTCATCAAGGCGTGGTCCTGCCCGGAGCCCGCAGCTCAGCCTGCGCTGCACTGAATGCCTCAGGTGACAGCCCCGGAGCCATCCCTGTCAGCACAGGCCAGGCCAACAGGAGACGGAAGGGCTGGCCCGGACCCGCGGCCAGGCCTGCGGGATGAGGGCACCGCGCTCCCAGCTCCGCAGCCATCTCAGCGGCCAGTGGCAGGGACCGCATCCTCTTCCCGGCTCTCAGGTGAGCATCTGTTTCCTCGACGCTGTGGTGTCACATCAAGAATTTCCAATTACCTTCCCTGGCTTGTTTACCATCAGTGCGCTGGAGGCATAATTAGTCTGAGTTGAAACCTGTCTTGTTCCCGTCTCCTCTATGACAGAGATGTCCAAATGTGCCAGCAGACCTCTCTCCAGGAATGACAAACAGCCTGGGAAGGCTGAAAGCAGGAATGCGATGCAGATTGATGACCCCGGCTGAGTCAGAGCGAGGGAGGGGCTGGTGGCAGAACCACTCCTGAGCGCCTACTTCACACTCACCTCTGCCCCGCTCCTGGCGGGACGAGGACGCCTTTCCCGCATCCCGAGGGTGATGCTGGTGAAGGGGAGACCAGTTTCCGCGGATACGCTTTTGGGAGCACACTCTGAGAACGAGGCACCCTGGGGTGCAGAAGGGAAAGCATCCAGAGCCACCCCAGGCCTGGCTGTGCAGAGCGGGGCTGGGCTGCCACGTGTCTGCTGCGCACGGCCAGGTCCCGGATCTGGGGGGGAGGGTCCACAATGTCCCATGTGTAGAAAATACCCAGAAGTTGGGTATTCACGGGCCCAACACCCAGAGGCGCCCACTGACAGGTCTTATGAGAGACCCGACCCTCCGCCTCCGATGTGCCCAGTGCTGGTGACGGGGAGCCTGAGGGCCTGTGCACTCACGTGTGCGCAGATATGGCGCCTCCTGCACCCACGCTTACCTCTCATGGTTTGTCCCCATAGAGCAGCCCAGAGAGACCCCTAAACTAAGGTGGCCAGATTTTAACATTGGTAAAGCGGGACACTATTGACGGGGGGGTCGGGAGGGTGGTTTTTGGTTAAAAATTTGGTCTATATGGAGCAACAAAAATTTTCATAGAACGCAAAAATAGTATTGTAATATATATTTTAAATTTCAACATAAGTACAATTTTCAAATACAATAAAAAAAATTATGTATAGTCACTTTCAAGGCACTTTTGATGACGTGCCAAAAGCGTTGCCTCCGGGCAGTCACTAGTAGGCCCCTCTCAAAGAGTAGGACCATGAATGTCTACACCTCAAAAGCCCTGTGCCCCTCAGCCCTCTCCCCGGGTCCGGCCGGACCCCGGAGCAGACAAGCCCAGCTTCCTGTGTTCTTGCTGCCGCCGAGCCTCCACAGGAGGTCTCACCACCACGAGGCTGCTGGGCGGTAAGGAAGCTCAAACCAGCCTTCGGGCGACAGCAGGAGGCCGAGGCCCCGGCGTGGCTGCCCTCGCTCTTCCAGTCCAGCACTGTGACCAGAACTGCTCCACAGACTCAAAACCAAACCACTGCTGATCCAAGGAAAACGTGGGATAATAAAATGATTTTTTAATTTTAAGCCACTAAGTTTTGGAGTAATTCATCTCTTAGCAATAGATAACCAGAAGGAAGGCCCAGCATTAGAGCCTCTGTGCACACAAACAGCTCTTGGTCCTTCTTCCAGGAGTCAAACGTGACTCCAGCCTCCAGACATCCTGGTTCCACGTGGGACAAAGGAGGATGCTGTGTCCCATCTCCAGTCTGAACTATTCATTCAGCCTCTACAACCACAGGTGCCATTAACCCCACACAGTAAGAAACATCATCACCTTCATCACCACCACCATCACCACCCTCATCACCACCACCACTATCACCCTCATCACCACCACCACCATACCCAACAACATCACCTCATCACCACCACCATCAACACCACCACCATCACCTTCATCACCACCACCACCATACCCAACAACATCACCTTATCACCACCACCATCACCACCACCACCATCACCCTCATCACCACCACCATCACCCTCATCACCACCACCATCACCCTCATCACCACCAACAATATCATCATCATCACCACCACCATCACCCTCATCACCACCACCATCACCCTCATCACTACCACCACCATCACCCTCATCACCACCACCAACATCATCCTCATCACCACTACCATCACCCTCATCACCACCACCATCACCCTCATCATCACCACCATCACCATCCTCATCACCACCACCATCATTACCACCACCATCACCCTCATCACCACCAATATCATCCTCATCACCACCCTCATCACCCTCATCACCACCCTCATCACCCTCATCACCACCATCATCACCCTCATCACCACCAACAACATCACCCTCATCACCACCCTTGATGAGGGCTCAGACGCTCCTTTGAAAGAGCAAAACTCTAATATTAGCCCTGGCCTGGGGCTCAGTTGGTTCGAGCATCATCCCATACACTGAAAGGTTGAGGGTTAGATGCTTGGTCTGGGTGCATATGGGAGGCAACAACTGGATATTTGGATGTTTCTCTCTCTCTCTCTCTCTCTCTCTCTCTCTCTCTGTCTCTGTCTCTGTCTCTCTCTCATATCTATAAAAATGTATCTTCAGGTGAAGATTTAAAAAAATGAAACATCAAATACTTGTGGGACAATCACATGTCCCTGCTTAGCTGATGGGCTCAGGACGTGCTCAGTGTGCCCGCTGGGCAGTCCAGCTTCTAGGGGACGTCTGCAGGGCAGGTCAGAGCTCCTGGGAGGCTGACGCCAGCCCCGCCCACAGACCCAGAAGGCCATGAGCAAGAGGGACACAGCCCATCTCCCTCAGCAAGGTGGCCGCACACACTCCATCCCATGGGTGGGAGGTACGAGCATAAATGTGCTGTGCGGGTCCTGGAGGAGGCGGCAATGGGGTGTGTACAGGACACTATGGGCACCCAGGACTTGAGGTGTTGTCAGGGAGAAGGGGCAAAGGGCTGGGAGGACCAGAGCTGGTCGGTGCCCAGAGAGGGCGTCCACAGGGGCTTCCCAGTATGCGGGGGCGGGGGGGGGTCGGAGGGCGAGAGGCATGTGGAAATGGAAGAGACGGTGACCGTGTGGAGTCTGGGACACAGGCCTGGCAGGGCAGCCCCGTGCCCCTCCCGCCTCAGGCCCAAGCGCCAAGCCCAGACCTACGGGGCGCACGCTGAGAACAGCTCTTCCTCAGTATCTCGTTGCTAAGAATTTCTAAAGGGACCAAAAATGAGTTCTCAGACTTGGAGCACTTGCTAAGAGCTAAGGCTTTAAAATCCATAAACAGTAGGATATAATTAAATGCAAATGCGAGGCCACATTTAAAAATTAATCTCCTGTAATTAATTAGTAATTTAAAATATTCTGGTAAATGATACTTAAATAGCACAGAATTATCCTAACTCTGAGCCATAAAGTCATCTGCTAAAGACTTAGCGGTGGAGTGAGAAGTATTTGCATATGTCATGTGGGACAACAGAACGCTGAGATTCCCTAATTCCCCTTCGCTACAAATGTATTAAAAAGAACGGTTTTCATACTCAGATTGTGGGAAAAGCTCACTCATGGCAGCGAATTCTGAGCAGCAGTGCGTGAAGCCAGGAGTTAATCCAGCTGAGCTTCTGGAACAGGGCGATGCCTCCGGCACGCTCCCTGCAGGGAAGCCGCTGCGCAGGGTGGGCAGGGCAGGAGGAAGCAGCCTTCCCACCTCTGTCCTTCCCGCTCCCCTCCTCTCCCCAGCCTGCTGGCGGGGACCCTGCTGTTCCCCTCCTCTCCCCAGCCTGCTGGTGGGGACCCTGCTGTTCCCCTCCTCTCCCCAGCCTGCTGGTGGGGACCCTGCTGTTCCCCTCCTTTCCCCAGTCTGCTGGCGGGGAGCCCTCCCAGACAATGGGGAGCTGCCCGGCCTTCTCGCCCGCCACAGGAGAGCTCACTGCTCTCTGTCCAGCTGCAAAGGAAAATGCCACCTGCTGCAACTACCCCTTAAAAGAGTCCACTTTTTCTATTCTTTCCAGTGAAACAAAAGAGACGTGGAGGAGAAGGGAGGAGGAAATAAAGAGGATACAAAAGCAGAGAGGGAGGCGGGCACAGGAAGGACAACCATTGAAAGGACAGAGTCCTAGCCCCACACATGCCCAGAGGAGGCCTGGGGTGGGGGGAGGAGGGCACTGCAAGGAAGGCCCAGGACTATGGCTGTGGAGTGTAGGGAACCTCAGTGTCCCCCGCTGGTCCTTTTTGTGGTTCCCAGTCTGTCTTAGGCACCCAGTTCCTATCGATTGGGTGGCTAGGGGGAGGGAGGTGTGTGAACAAATGGACAGATAGGTGGGTGGGTGGATGGGGTGGATGAGATGGATGGATGGATGGAAGGAAGGAAGGAAGGAAGGAAGGAAGGAAGGAAGGAAGGAAGGAAGAAAAGAAGGAAGGAAAGAAGAATAAATGGGTGGATGGTGAAAGGGTGGATGGGTGGGTGGGTGATGAAAGGATGAATGGGTGGGTGGGTGGGTGGTGAAAGGATGGAAGGGTGGATGGGTGGGTGGTTGGATGGGTGATGGGTGGATGGATGGATGGAAGGATAAATGGGTGGATGGTGGAAGGGTGGAAGTGTGGATGGGAAGGTGGATGAATGGGTGGATAAGTAGGTGGGTGGATGGGTGATGGGTGGATGGATGGATGGATGGATGGAAGGATAAATGGGTGGATGGTGGAAGGGTGGAAGTGTGGATGGGAAGGTGGATGGTGGAAGGATGAATGGGTGGATAGGTAGGTGGGTGGATGAGTGATGGGTGGATGGATGGATGGATGGATAAATGGGTGGATGGTGAAAGGATGGATGGATGAGTGGGTGGATGGTGGAAGGATGAATGGGTGGATAGGTGGGTAGGTGGGTGGATGGGTGATGGGTGATGGGTGGATGGATGGATGGATGGATGGAAGGATAAATTGGTGGATGGTGGAAGGGTGGATGTGTGGATGGGTGGGTGGATGGTGGAAGGTTGATTGGGTGGATAGGTGGGTGGGTGGATGGGTGATGGGTGGATGGATAGATGGAAGGATAAATGGATGGATGGTGGAAGGATGAATGGGTGGATAGGGGGGTGAGTGGATGGGTGATGGGTGGATGGATGGATGGAAGGATAAATAGGTGGGTAATGGAAGGGTGGAAAAGTAGATGGGTGGGTGGATGGTGAAAGGATGAATGGGTGGATGGGTGATGGGTGGATGGATGGACGGATGGATGGAAGGATAAATGGGCGGATGGTGGAAGGGTGGAAGAGTGGATGGGTGGGTGGGTGGGTGGACGCTCCCCCAGGAAGATAAGATGAAGCCCTGAGCTAAAATTGACTGTGTACTGGAGATCTCCCCATCCAACTGGAACTAGAGAGGAAAGTACAGAAAGCCATGCACAGCCCCCAACAGCCCTGGGGCTGTGGTATGGTGTGCACTGTAGGCCGTTAACCTCAAAGACCCTGAGAAGGACCCAAACCACAAGCCAGTCCTGAAGTTCCGGTCCCTCCCTGGACTCGGGAGACCCTTCCTGCTGACATCCCAGCCTCAGCTCTGGCCATTCTCACCCCGCCCATTGCTACAGCACACCACACACCCTCCCTGAACATGGGCTTTCTGACCGCCCTCCTCACCCACCGTGACTGTGGGGATGAAGGTTCGTTCCAGCCAGTGTCCCCTGCCCCGAAAGCATCACACGCACTCTGGCCGAGCCCTGGCCCTGGCCACAGGCACTGCTCCCTGCCTGTGCTCCTGGGGCCGGCGGTCCAACTGACAGGAGCCTGGGAACAGAGCATCACGGGGTGTTGCTGCCCCTGGAGCCCCTCAGCAGCCAGAAGCCCAGAGGGGAGCCGGGCACTCAGGACGAAGGCTCCGCTCCCTCCCCAGTTAGCGGCGCCTGCCTGCCTCCTCAGAGCTCCAGGCACGCCCCGAGCGGGCAGCCTCCTGCCCTCCCGGGCCCAGCACCTGAGGTCACAAGACCAGACGCTGTCACCCTAAGCGCAGTCCCCGGGGAGCCTTCTAGAGTAGACGCTGCTGTGTGGTTGCTAGGACTGTGAGGAGAAGACCTCGGAGAAGGGGGTGTGGACTCAAGACTGAGCGAAGCAAGACAAGATCTGAGGTGGGGCCTGGGAGAGGAGCCCGCAGGCACACCCCAATACCTCCCATCGCCACCCCCACCCTGCCACTCACTGCCAAGTCCCAGCTGCCCAGCCCTTGGCCCGGAAGGGCAGCCCCCCATGCAGTGGATCACAGAGGAGCCGTGGAGGACGGGCCGCCCACACCCCCGCACGAGTGCTCTGCCCTGGGCGCAGGACCAACAGCAGCCCACACAGCACGCGGACTGTGTCCCAGGCACCACGTCGTTATGTCGTGCGAATTTGTCACGAATGACAGTGCAAGCGCCAGCCTTCCCCACCACGCAGGCACAGCTCTCTGCCCCTCCCTCCATCAGCACGCTTCTCCAGGGGGCAGGGAGCAGGCCACAAAGCACGGGCTTTCCCGGGCCTCCACACCAGCCCTGAGCAGGCGCAGCTCAGACACGTCATCAACAGCAGGGGGGTGAGCGCTGCCGCCCCACAGCAGCGTTTTGAGTTTCATGACATCAGGGCACGCCTGGCAGTGGGTCAGCCTTGTGAGGGTTGTCTGCCTTGTCAGTGAACAGAGCGTTCTTGCTGGGACAGCATCCCCAGGTCTCCACAGGGACCCGCTGGCTAGCCAGCCTCCAGTCACAGGGCCAGTCCACCTCCAGGGCAGTTCCCTCCGCCTGCTCACAGCGCAGGCATGGACATCCTGGGAACCTCTGCCAGACCCCAGAGCCCTGCTCTCCCCGTGGAGCCAGCACGGCCATCTCCATCCACTGCGGTCCTGCCATCCCTGTGTCCTGTGGCCAGGCCGGCCACCGGGACCCGCGCCTCTGGAGCAGTCAGATCCGGACTGGACTCGGTCCAGCACCTGTGACAACCTGCATGACCTCACCCGTCCCTCACCGTCTTCAGGGGCCTCAGCTGTAACGGGAGAGAGCGCCTGTGGTGGGAACCCCAGGAACGATGGCCCCCCATGCCCAGCGGCAGGCTCCCGGGACCAGAGGCCAAGACTGGCCAAGCGGAGCTGAAGGCAGCGGCGCCGGGGGTGGCTCCACACACAGCCTCCAGCCGCAGCTCAGGGGCACATCCCTCTGGCTCAGTGGCCACTCCGGACCCTGCTCTGCGGCCCCTGCACAGCGAGGCAGGTGCATGTGGCGGGGGAGGGGAGCTTGGCTGCAGCCACGCCAAGCGCACCTGACCCTGCAGGAGCCATCAGGAGCCACGGAATGGCGTGTTTGGGCCGCGGGGTTAGGTGTGGATCCTCCGGGTGGGGCATGAGGAACACGCACGGTGAGGAGAGAATGGTCCCTCTGGAGAAGCCACTCCACCTGCTCTACCGCACTGCCACCTCCTCCTCTCGCACCGGGAGGCAGGTTCCCACGGCTGCGGTGGGGGGGCTGGTACCTGCCCAAATGGCACCCCTAAACCGTGTTTTCCCTGCCAGGCTCAGCAGCAGAGCAGGGGCAGGGTGAAGGCGGGAGGCAGGAACAAGGGGTGGGCGAGAAGACAGGGAGGCAGCTGGCAGCAGAATTAGCAGTCACGTCACCAGAGCCAACTCCCTCTGGCGGGATGGCGCAGGAAAGCTGTCCTGGGAGCAGACCTGGGGACGTTCTGAGGACACCCGGACCCATCGGTGCTGCCACCCTGGGCTCCCGGGACTGGCTGAACCTTCGTTCGGGGAACGGGTCCTGTGAAAACGCAGCACCCGCGGGTGAGGAGCGTGCGGGGCTGTGGCCAGCCCGGCCCCCGGGGGAGGCTCTCCAGCAGGTGTGCCGGCTCTGACGGGCAAGGGAGGATCCTTAACTAGAGGGAAGCAGAACAAGCAAGCAGAGTGCATTGGGTGGAACGAGTAGGTTTCTGCCCTTCATTCACTTCACTGTCCATCAGAGCCCAAGGCTGGAGGGGAACTGCAGGGAGCATTCAGCCGCCACCCCCACAGCTGGCTCTGCTCCCGGGCACACGGCATCCCAGCATGTCCCCTCCCCCTGAACCCAACACCAACATCATCACCCGCATCACCAACCCAGCCCAGGCCGGAGAGAGGCCCAACGCCAGCTGTCATCTCTGCGATCAGACCACCAGGACTGGCACCATCACCAGCTCCAGAGCATTCTAGTTGTCTGTCCTCAAACGAACGGCTTTTGTTAAATGTGTGAGCCCTGTCTTCATGGGAAGGTCCGGCCCCTAATGCAGGTTTAAAAAGCCACCAAAACGAAGCACAGATACACCACGAATCACTTGGCGACAGGCAACCACACCTCCTGCAGGTGCCCACACCAGGCAGAGCGCCGCCCTGCAGAGCGCCGGACAGCACCTGCCCCGGAGCTCACACTGCCAACCCCGGAAGAGCGTTAGGAAAGCAACGAAGCCAGCCTGAGTGCTGCTCACACACTCTGCCAGGGACCTGTAAACAGTCTCCCACTTGCTGCCCAGCCTCCCAGCATCTGGGCAAGCCCTGGGCCACCTGCTGGGAGCCGGGCAAGAGCCACCTTGTGCCCGGTCTCCCCGCCCTGCCGTGTGCCGTGACCCCAGCACCCGGGGATTCCCTGTGCTTCTGCCACGCAGGACAAGCGGACGACGCTTCAGCCCATGTGAGCACATGGGCAGCCGCTGGGATGGCCCAGCCCACCTACCTCGTTGATGAAGGAGTGCGCCCCCTGCGGGCTGAGCAGCAGGATGGCGCGGCGCAGCGTGTCCCGGTAGCGGTTCAGCTCCTCCGTCTTCATGGTGGTGAAGAGGCTGGTGAACACGTGGCTGATGTTCTTGTCCACCTTCTGTAAAGAGACATCGAGGCCCAGCCGAGAGGCCTGGTCCAGGAAGCTCTGGAGACCACGGATATCTGGGCAGTGGGAGAAGAGGGGAGAGCCATCTGTAAGCGGAAAGGGGAGTGAGGGCTCAGTCTGCCGCCCTGCCCACCGAATAGAGCGGAGGCCACGGGTTTAGTCCCACCCTCACCAGCACGCCCAGGCCCTGCACCACGGAGGCCGGGCGCCCTCCTGCAGGTCCTGGGCAGAAAGAGTCCTTCTCGGTGAGCTCCGTCTCCCTGCTACTGCTCCCACCAGTGGCAGCCCTGCCTCCCTGCCTGGCTCCCTCCACCTCCCTCCTCTCCCCTGCCCAGGCTGCTGGGCCCTCGGCGCTGGAGGAGGCCACTGGCTGCCCTGACAGAAGGCTGGGTGCCTGCCGGAGCCTGTGGCTGACCAGCCTGCACCCTCACGCCCAGCCCTGCGCTCAGACCTGTCCTGCTCGCAGGACCTGACGTTCCTGAGCGCTCCTCCCCTCTCAGCAGCGGACCCTTCTCCCAGGCACACCGGCGGCAGCCAGCCGAGGCGCCGGCTTCGGCGCACCCGGAGGCGGCTCTGGCCTGTGGCTGAGGGAGCCCAGGGCAGAGGGAAGCAGGAGAAGCCAGAGCCCTCCTGGAGCCCATTCTCTCAGCGGCAGCCCCACCGGGCCAGCTGGCTCCCCCAGGGGCTGCCCAAACGGTGCCCGCAGGCGCGGGCCCCGCGGGGCCTGGTCCCGAAGGCGCCATTTCAGCCTCGGCCAGCTGTGTCTGAGGCTTCCCTTCAGGACTTCGCAGCTGCATGAGCTAAAGCCAACTTCCGCTGGATTTCTGTCACTTGCAACCCAAAGTTTCAACCCTAAGACACTCAGGCCTGGGATGTTCCGTCATCTGGCCATATCTGCATCCAGCTCCGCGCAGGAGACCCACAGCTGAGCCTCGCCTTTAAAAGGCATGAGGCTTGCCCAGTTTCACCAGGGCACCCACATGGGCTGCCGGGGGCACATGTCAGCCCAAGATCAAACTTAAAGCCAACAGTCCAAATTCAACCTGATTTTTACCCCAACCAGTTTCTCTCCCAATGTTCCCTCCATGCTCATTGCACCAACTTCCAGAGCTCCACCAGCGCCGGGCCCTATAGGGAGCAGTACTGTGCTGCCCCCTCCCCGGGCACTGTAGGGCCTAGGCTGCCCCCTCCCCGGGCACTGTAGGGCCTGGGCTGCCCCCTCCCCAGGCACTGTAGGGCCTGGGCTGCCCCCTCCCCGGGCACTGTAGGGCCTGTGCTGCCCCCTCCCCGGGCACTGTAGGGCCTGTGCTGCCCCCTCCCCGGGCACTGTAGGGCCTGGGCTGCCCCCTCCCCGGGCACTGTAGGGCCTGTGCTGCCCCCTCCCCGGGCACTGTAGGGCCTGGGCTGCCCCCTCCCCGGACACTGTAGGGCCTGTGCTGCCCCCTCCCCGGGCACTGTAGGGCCTGGGCTGCCTCCTCCCCGGGCACTGTAGGGCCTGGGCTGCCCCCTCCCCGGGCACTGTAGGGCCTGTGCTGCCCCCTCCCCGGGCACTGTAGGGCCTGTGCTGCCCCCTCCCCGGGCACTGTAGGGCCTGTGCTGCCCCCTCCCCGGGCACTGTAGGGCCTGGGCTGCCTCCTCCCCGGGCACTGTAGGGTGTGGGCACTGGGCTGCCCTCTCCCCAGCCGGACGGGGGAGAGCAGTCTGAGAGGCACACACAGGCACGGAGGAGCAGTGCCCTGCAGTGCTGACTCGGGTGCTTAGGGCGCTGGCCCTCGGTCAGTGTGCAGGAGCTCCCCGCCACCTCCTCATCCCCCCACCCGCAGGGAGGCCCTGGAACAGGTCTGAGCACCTGATGGACTGCGCACTTAGAGCCGGTCCTTCTGTGGACTGGGACAGCTCACCCACCCGCTGTGCCTCGCTCTGCTCATCTGTAACTGGAGGAGTGAGGCAGCCACTCCACAGGCCTGGCGACCGCAGTGGAGGTACCCGGCTTTGCTCAGGGGCTGCACCTGCCGGCCCAGAGAGCCAACCCCTGGGGCCCGGGGAGAGGGCACGGCAGCGCCCAAGCAACAGCCGCCTACAGACGGCAAACGCGTGACTGGTCAAGCCAGGGCGCCCGTTCCAGTGTGCCAGGGCCTCAGCAGCTTCCTCCCCTGGCCTGGGCACGCACGGCCCAGCACTGCTCGCTGGCAGCGCCCAGGCCTCTGCCCACTGGCTCAGGCAGAAAGGAGGAGCCGGTGGCAGGTCGAAGCCAGGGGAATAGGCGCGGGGGAAGGCCGCCCCGGGCCGGCGCTCCGGACACCGGCCGAGCTGCCACCCCGGCTCCGGGGAAGCCGGAGGCCCGCCACAGGCCTGGCTGGGCAGCTGCGGGAGGGGCGCCGGAGCAGGAGCCGGAGAGGCCAGCCGAGGGCCGGTGCCCGCCTGCGCCTCCCGCTCCTGAGCACACAGTCACGTCTGGTCCTCAGCAGCGCCCGCCGCACACACGCGCGCGCCCACACACACACACACACGCACACGCACACGCACACGCCCCGGCTCCGGGCGGCTCGCAGCTCCGCACAGTGCATGGCGGCTGCGCCCTCCGTCTCACGTGGCCAGTGCCATGCAAGCAGGTTCACGGGAGGTCAGTAACTTCCCACACTTCCTCAGCCACACGAGCCGCATGTCAAGCGCCGAAGGGCCACCTCTGGCTGGTGGCTGCCACATGGGTCAGCACAGGACGACTCTCAGAGAAAGTTCTAGGGCCCGGCTCTGCCTGAGAAACCATCTCCTCTCGGCCTGGTGTCCATGATATTCCCAAATAGGAGAGCAGCTGCACTCGGGCCCCTGGCACCACCGCCGCCATCACCACCACCCCAACCCCCTCCCCCCGCCCCAGTCCCATGCCTCCGCCCTGTCACTAGGAAGACCCTGCCCGCTCCCGGACCTGTCGTGGTGCCTGGGACACTTCTCACGGCATAAGCAGGGGTGTGAACACACGTCTCCATGCCCCGCCCCACCCTGGACCGCCCTGCCCACAGCGGCCTGCGAGGGTGGGCACAGGTCGGGAAGGAGATGGGCCCACAGCCAGCGCCCCCAGTCAGCACCCCCGTCCAGAGCAGAACGCAAGGCCTCCGCAGGGATTTCTTCCCGAGCAATACTGGGCGGAAGGCCGAGGCGCGAGGCACTGGGGTTTCCCGTGCCCTGTCCCGGGGCTGAGGCGCCAGCCCAAGGCCAGGCCCCAGCTGCTGCTTCGCCTGGGCACCAGCGGTCCGCAGCCCGGGGCCTGGGCTCTGACGGTCTGAGCGCAGCGGGCAGGCGGTGACAGCCACGGGGCAGGCCCTCACTCCGTCCAGGCCTCTGCAGCCTTCCTCGCTGCTCTTGGGCATGCCACCCCATCCTGGGCCAGAAGCTGTCTCCAACAGAACCCCCTTCTGCTTAGGAGACCCTGTGAGCAATGCCCCACCCCCGAGAAAGCCAGGTGTCCCGGAAGGAGGCTTCCCGTGAAGGCCCTTAGGGACACGCTGGGGCTCCCGAGGGCAGAGGGCAGGCCCCTCGGGAGCTCCCGTGGCCCCACGCGTTCTGGACGTTGGCCCAAGTCCCGTCTGTGCCGACTGGCTGCCCGGTCCATGCGGCACAGCCCCACCTGACCCACGTGCACTTCGCGTCACCATTCCCGAGCGAGCAGGGCCAGGACAGGGCATCGGCCGCCCAGAACAGACGAGGCACCCTGCTCCCGGAGAGGCGGCAGCTCCTGGAACACGGGCAAGGCCTTTCCGGAGGAATCTGATGAGAGCACCCTGGGCAGCCTATCTCCCTGGCCCACCCTCTGGGCTCTCCCCGGCCCTGTCAGCAGCCATCTTTGCTGGGGGGCGCGTTCGATCCTTTGCACCGCTGCACGCCCTGGGAGCTCTCTCCGAGCAGCCTCTCCTCAGGGAGGGACACAGAGACCCACCCGCAGTGTCCCTGCCTCGTGGCGCACACCTCAGGGCTGGGGAAGAGACGGAACGAGGGAACACATGCTCAGCAGATCATTCCCCAGGGCACTCAGAGCTGGAGGAAAATGCCCAGGAGGGGGCGCTACTGTGAGGAGCCACACTGGAAACCTCTGGCATCTGTGACACCAACTGGAGCTCCGTGGGAGGCAGGGAGGAGGCCCGGGCTCCCTGTGCCTGCCCCACCCCCTCCCAAGCCAGCTCCCCATCGCTGGGTCTGTGTACGCTGGGGGGGCGGGTCCTTCTCTCTGTCCTTCACGGGCCTCCAGAGCACCAGCCTGTGTCCCGTCCTTGCAGGCCTCCCGCTGCACAGCCGGTTACACTCCCAGCCAGCCAGGCCTCCCTCTGACAGCTCAGAGAGAGCAGCGGACACCTAGGCTGGCCGAGGCTCTCACCTCCTCCTCCCAGACTTCCTGAGCACCCGCCCTCCATGATGCCTCCCAGGTTGGGACTCCAGCACTGCTGTCCTCCCCCTCTCGCCAGCGCACCCTGAGGCCTCCCGGGGTGCGCACCCCCAGTGGATCCCAGGTTCAGAGCTGCTCATGCAGAGCCTCCTCTAACTCTCCCATTCATTCCGAAGTTGCCAGGAAATTAGTATCCTCCAAAGCACCAATCTCAAATAAATAAAAGCCTTCCAGAGACTTCCTTGTTATACACCAACAGCCCTGCATCTGAGCCCGGGATGGGAGAGGACCTGATCCCAACAGTTTTCACCACCACCTACTGCCCCTCACCCCCGAAGCCACACACCAGAACTGAGGAAAGACTCTGTGCCCTTCCCTGGACAGCCCCCATGCCCATGCACATGCACACAAACACACCACCCACCACAGACACTACCATATGTACATACACACACTACCAAATGTACACACACAGTACCAAATGTGCACACACACTACCAAATGTACACACACACTACCAAATGTACACACACACTACCAAATGTACACACATACTACCAAATGTATACACTACCATATGCACACACACATACTACCATATGTACACACACACACTACTAAATGTACACACACACTACCAAATGTATATACACACACTACCAAATGTGCACACACACTACTAAATGTACATACACACACTACCAAATGTATACACATACTACCAAATGTGCACACACAATACCAAATGTACACACATACTACCAAATGTATACACTACCATATACACACACACACTACCATATGTACACACACACTATCAAATGTGCACACACTACCAAATGTATACACACACTACCAAATGTGCACACACAATACCAAATGTGCACACACAATACCAAATGTATACACTACCATATGCACACACACACACACACACACTACCATATGTACACACACACTACCATATGTACACACACACTACCAAATGTGCACACACACTACCAAATGTGCACACACACTATCATATGTACACACACACTACCATTCGTACATTAACGTTACCATATGTACACAGTGACCTACCCCCAGTGTCCCTGCCTGGTGGTGCACACCTCAGGGTTGGGGAAGAAGGAATGAGGAAACACGTGCTCAGAGCTGGAGGAAAATGCCCAGGAGGGGGCGCTACTGTGAGGGGATCAGGCAGGAGGGGCCACACGTATACTACCATGTGTCTATTCACACTCATACACTATGACACACACACACACACACACATACACACATGCACACACTCTCCATCTGAATGCTTCCAACTAGAAATTCCCAGCACCCTCCGTCCCCTCCACCCCCAGGTGAAACCATGGCTGTCCTCAGAGCGGCTCCGAGCGGAGCCAGCGGCACGCCTCCCTGCAGGCCCCCGCGGGCCGGGCCGCATCCGGTCCCTCTCACCCGCCATCCAGCCCAGCTCGGGGGGCAGAGGCAGGGGCAGGAGAGGTCTGTGGCATCAACTGAAGCAAAGGAAGAACCAGCACCTCCACAGTGGCCTGGATCTGACGGAGCCCGCACCCCACCAGGAGCTGAATTGGCGCAGCTTTTCCAGTGGGGCTACACCTGCGGCTTTCTGTGGCTCCCCTGGAAATCACCAGGCAGCTGCCGGTAGTTCAGACACCTGCTTTCTGAAAGCCAGAACCATTTCCACTGCTCCCTCTGCTCCTCTAAATTCCCGAGAGAGGTCCTCCACTGAGCGGCTGATGGAGAAGGCGCTCATCCGTAACCCGTGCGTGTGTGCGCGGGCGCACGCGCCAGCGGTCGCCTCCCACCAGATACAGATATTTGGGGAGTGTTGGAGAATTTTCTAAAATCTGAGACACATCTTGATTCCATGGACTTTTTTGAAGCTTCCTATCTACCCCTCAAACACATGCTTTGGATTTCCTCCCCGAGGTTTGGCAGTGATCAGCGGCTGTCAGCCCCACCAGCTCATGCCCAGGCCCCTGCCGGACTCCTCCCTCCTCAGCGCCCCCCACTGTGTCCAAAGAGAGATTGCAGAGACCGCTGCTGGTTCCAATCAAAATCAGGTGGCCCCGTGTGTGCCTTGGTTGCGGGCACATCCCCAGTGGGGGGTGCAGGGGGCAGCTGGTCGATGTTTCTCTCTCATCGATGTTTCTAACTCTCTGTCTCTTTCCCTTCCTCTCTGTAAAAAATCAATAAGATATATATATAAAAAAAAGAAAAAAAAAGCGAGTGTCCCAGGCAGGGCTGCTCCCGGTGAGCGGCGGGCAGAGGCTCGGCGCTGGCCCCCTCGGCGGCGCACTGCTCTTCGCCTTCTCCCTGAGCGCCTCGCCTGGGAGGGAGGCCTCCGCTCCTGGTCACAATCCAGCTGCCCCATCCGACACAGCCATGGCAGACCCGGCCGGGAGTCCTCCAGAGTGGCACCTGACCCCCCTCCCCGCTGCCCCGCGAAGTCCTGCCTCCTGTGGTAAGTGTGTCTTTTATTTCCGCGTCCCCATGGTTTGCTCTCTGGGCCCTGCTGGCCCTGAGGGGCTACCCTCAGGTTAGCCAGCTCCCAGCAGTGGCAGTGCACCCAGAGCACCCTTTCATATGCCAATCAGCCACACAGAGCCCCTGGGCCCACCCACCTACTGAGTCACCCCAGAGCCAGGTACCAGGGAGTTAGGACCCGTGCCCCAAGCCCCTGGAGTTATCCCAACGAGCCCACCTACCTGCCTCCCCAAGTCCTTCCTGCAGGAACCACCGGACTCTTTGTGGCCCACAGTTCCCCTCCTTCTTCCCCCCGGACCAGCCCGGTTCCTGCCCCAGTGGCCCCCACCATCTGGTGCGCCCCTCCTCCGGGGCACGTGGGTGACAAACTGCCTTCCTAGTGGCCGCCGTCTCCTGACCCGCCAGCCTCCGCACTCTCCCCGCTGAGCTGGGTGAGCTGAGGGAGGGGCACGCAGGCCGCGGGCCA
Source organism: Nyctalus aviator (assembly GCA_036971965.1). Classification (NCBI taxonomy): domain Eukaryota; kingdom Metazoa; phylum Chordata; class Mammalia; order Chiroptera; family Vespertilionidae; genus Nyctalus; species Nyctalus aviator. Next base: position 52,590,828 of record CM072933.1, on the reverse strand, counting down.
CACGCCCCAGACACAGGACAGGCTCAGGATAGGCTGAGTTGGGACCCCCTTCACCAGGAGGTGACGGGTGGCCCCCCCTCTGAGCCACCCCTCCCTCTGCAGAACAGAGCTACCCCCTTCCTCATTGGGGCGCTCATCCTTCGGAGGGGAAAGCACAGGCACTGTCAGCGCTGTCAGCCCCGCCAGCCCTCTCCACAGCCCGGGAACATCCCCAAACGGGCCCCACAGGAGCAGGCAGCTCGCCTCTTCTAGGCTCATCACGACGGGAGGGGCTGTCCTGACAACATACGCCGGCTCTCCCTCTGTATCAACCGAAACCCCAAAGGTGTAAAGAGGCTGAGGGCAGGCTGCTGTGAAAACCCTCTGAGAATAAAACAAACGTCTGCCACGCCCGGGCCCAAGCGGTGCCAGCAGGTTCCAGGCCCGGCCAGCGCCAGCCGCGGGCAGCTGCAGGGAAGAGAACCATCTGTCCTCAGGGCGCACACGTGTCTCTTCCAGCCTGAGCCCTGGCGAGGGAGGGCGTCAGCGGATCGCCGGGCTGGTTTCTCCTGATTCCGTTCCTTTCCACTTAAAAACAAACACTTTAAATAATCAGGCTGTAGGATCTAGATTAAAAACAATTTAAATGTCTATCCCGGCACTCTGGAAAAAACATACCACGCTGCATTAAGTGCTTTGAATTAAGTAAATTACACCAAGTAACTAATTTACATAATGATCAAAATTTGCATTTTACACATGTTATGTTGAAAATGGATTCATGAGATAATTCTTCGCCAGCTCTGTTCCGAGTTGGGCTCCAGTGCTGGATAAATTCTGCATGCGGACCTGTGCTTCTGCTGCAAACCCTGGCTCCCTTCTTTGTTAACCTGACAGGTCCCTTATTCCCACCACCATACACAGTCCTTGGATAATTCCCTCCATGGACTGAGTGCGATCCTTTCGTAAAGACTCTGTAGCATGCCAAAGGTGCTTAGGTTCTTAGAATTTTCAAAGTGAGGGTGGATGCTGCTGTCACCTTTCGCTCCCGGGTGTTTTGATACTGATTCTTGCAGTTCTTCTGCAAATTGTAGGGTTGGTTTGCAGTGCTGCGGCTCTTGTGCCGTCTTTCCAGGATGCAAACTCAGAGTGGCGTTCTCCGCAGGCTTCTGTCCTGGGTCCCAGGGGCAAGCCCCGCTGCCTGGCCTGCAGTGGCCTGGCCTCCAGCCCAGACAGGCCGCTCTGCCTCGGGTCCCGGGCCCGGGGGCAGGCCCACAGCCAGAACTCCTTCCGCACTACTGGGCCCTCAGACGCCTCATGTCCTCCTGCTACTCCACAGCCTGTGCGGAAGGAGTAACATCCACTTCACAGATGGGAAAACTGGAGCCAGCGAGGCTGTCTCTCCAGTAACCCCACCCAGCAGGCAGGAGGAATCACAGTCAGGCTCTGAGAGAGTTCGGGACAGCTCTGGCCCATGTGGCTCTGTTGATTGGAACGCTGTCCAGTGTGGAACATCACAGGTTCAATCCCTGGTCAGGGCACAACCGAGGTTTCCGGTTCAACCCTTGGTCAGAGTGCCTGTAAGGCAACCGACCCATCACATCACTGTTTCTGTGTGTGGGTCTCCTTTCTCCCTCTCTAAAATAAATGTTAGAGTTGTTTTTAAAACAGGAAAGTTCAGCGTATTTTCCTGGACTTCTAGTTTAAGTAAGATTCCCAAGCAAGCCTGGAGGATTTCCCGTGTCTGCCCAAAGCAGCCATGCTTGAATTTGTAAGGGGCTCCTGGCCAATGACTGCCTTTTGCTAAAGTCACAGACAAATGAGCTCCCTCCGTGCAGGGCAGGACTGATGTCACACGTGGTCAGGCTGTCAGAATCGTCCCAACAGCACTTGCTCATGGGGTCTGGCTTTGTGCATGCAATATGCTAACCTTCTGCATACATTGCCTCATTCCATCCCCTGGACACCCTGGAGTATGGAGGCATCCGGTCAGTCAGAGGCAGACCTGGGCTCAAATCCTGATGCTGAGCCAGAGCTTTTACCCACATCTGTGTGTCAGCCGGAGGCGGGCGGCCCGCAGAGGCAGGCCAGCCCCGTTGTAGGGACCTGCCCGTTATGCCCATCTCACAGGTGAGGCCTGGGCTCAGAGCCGAGCTGGCACTCAGCCCATCCCGAGCTACGGCAGAGCCTCTTCCCACCGCAGCCGGAGCCGGGCCCTGCACACAGACAGACCATGCGCACGCTGGTCCAGGGCCCAGGCTAGCTTTGAAGAAAGGCAACAAGATGAGAATGTGGTGCGTGCCTTTACCAGCTGCTAATTTGCAATCATACAAATAGCCATTACAATGGAATGCAGCATCCTCGTTAGATCCATAAACTACCCCGAGGAGAGACCCACCCTGAGCCCTGCCCAGAGCACACAGGGCCCCTGCTGACCCGCTCTTCTCACCTCCTCAGGGACAGGACAAGGCGCGGCCCACCAATGCCCCCCTCACTCAGCTTTCTGCAGGCCCATGTCTGATGCCCACGCTGGGCCCCGTCACGTGGAGGGTTAGGAAGAGGAGCCCAATGCAGACAGACGTGCAGGTGGCACTCGAGGCGTGCCAGGAGCGAGGGGCAGGGGAGGTGGCACTGCCCCGCGTGTCTCAGGAGGAAAGGGCTCCAGGTCCTCAGAGCTCAGCTCTCCAAGCCACACAGACCTCAGGATCCAAGCCCCTGGGACCAGCAGCCCCCGGGGGTCTGGCCGGTCGGCCCTGGGGCAGGACCCCTTGGGGGCTGAGGAAACGCCCCATGTCATTCCTGAGACTGGCCAGAAAGCATCCGGACAGAAGGAAGGCACCAGGGGGGCCTGTGGCCCCGGCCACACCCGCCTCACTCTGCCTGCCTCTCCGAGTCCAGTGGAGGCAGAAGGGCCGAGGGGCAGCGCGCCAGTCCGTGCTCTGGAGGCGGCCAGGAGCCCCTGTGTGGGCCCGAGTGCCCGTGGCCAGAGCCAGGCGGCCTGACACAGCGCCTCCCCACCTTCCCTGCCCCTCTGGTCCTCGCCAGCCCTGGCAGCAGCCTCTGTCTGCACAGCCCTCCGCTGACCTCGGGACAGATGGTCTTTTACTTACGTATTTAATTTACATAATTACTCTCTGGTATTTACTCGGCTTTAATTTGTTTCCTCTGGAACCTGCCTTTGAAAAGGCAATGCCAGCCAGATCCAGGAGTGAAGTATGGCCAGGGCCCAGGACGCCACCGCCCCGCCCTGGGGCCTCTGAATGTCACCTCTGCAGAAGAGCCAGCCCTGGCCGAGCCTGGGCACCATGCACAGGCCTCATACCACTGTGCCACATGGGTACCAGGTGGGGTGGACAGCTGCCCACAAAGACCTCACAGGAGAGGAGAGAGACATGAATGCTGGCCTGGGAACAATGTCTGTGCCAGCCCCTGAGGCAAGTGGGCAGTGCCCACAAAGGAGTCCTCTAAGCTGGCATCAGGCGGAGCGGGGCCCGGGCAGTCAGGGCTGGCTGGCGGCATTCCCAGGGCCTCTGAAGCAGCAGGGAGTAGGGGTACCGAGGATGTAGCGATGAAGCCGGAGTCCAAGGCAGGCAGACCCCAGAGGACAGTGAAACACCCTGGCTGGAAGAAAGCATTTCCTCTTCAAAGAGACCCTTGGCAATTCTGTGAGAGGGTGTGACTGGAGGGCAAGGGTCTGGAGGCAGCCAGAGGCCAAGGCCAAGGCCAGGGCAGACGGAGACGGGCAGAGGAGGCCCTTGGCTGTGGGCATGAAAGCAGGAAGGAGCGTGGGATGCCGGCCCGGGTCTGCCTGCCCGGCTTGGTGGTGGGGAACCTGGAAAAGGACAGAAACAGGAGCGGCGGCGTGGGGACTCACCTGGGCAGACGCCACCCAGCCCCGCCCACGCTGGTGTGCAGGGTCGCCTCCCAGCCCTCACCCTGCCGGGCACACTCACACGCGTGCTCACACTCACACAAGGCACACTCATGCTCACACACTTACATGCTTGCCCACATTCACACCTTCATGTGCACACATGCTCACACATATACAGTCACTTGCACACTTATACTCACACTCAGTCACACACATGCTCACATAGGTGTTCTAGTGCCTATTGTTAAATTTGCAGAAAATTTGAGAGCCATTTACCAAACACAGCCACTATAAATTATATACATTTTAATTAAACAAATTACAATACAAACAAATTAGTAAATACCCAAAGCTCATCACTTCCTAATTATTTGCTTCATTTTACATGACCTGTGCCCCAGAGGCTTTAATGCCCGTCACATCTGAAACGCCACGCGGTGGTGGGTGGTCTGCCCTGCTCCCTGCTCAGCGAGCTCAGGGTCACGCCAGCCGCCCTGGGAGCACTCACACCAGCACCAGCGAAGCCACAAACCGGGATTCCTGTCTGTGAGAGCCAGTGTGAAGCATGCACTAGCGCGATGCTGATAACCACACCCACACCCACACTCAGACACACATGCACGCACCACACGTTCACACGGTCCGCTCACTGCTGCACCCGCCCCGCATTCCACCTGCCCGAACCCCCAGGCCGGGGAGGAGGATGGAGGCCCCCAGAGGCTGAGGGACTGGACAGGCGCTCCCCAGAGCACCCCATCCGCCCCGAGCTGACCTCCCAGGTGTGCATTCTGCCTCAGAAGTAGAGGATCGCTGCCTCATTTTGGTCATTGAAACAAGACCGTGGCAAAGATCCGTCCCAGCCCGGACACACGCCCAACCAGGCCGCCAGGCCATCCAGGGAGCAAACACGGGGGACAAGGGCCTCGGTGGTCCCCCCAGCCCTGCCTCAAAGCACGCCTCTCCAACATTCACCACCTCACAGGACTCTGCGGGCCGTGTGGCACAGGCTCCTGATCGCCCACCAGGACCTCCTGGGCCAAATTACTCATGGGACTGGGGTTGGGGGAGGGAGCCGGGGGCGGCAGGGGAGACAGGTATTATCCTGAAGCACAATTTAAACTTCCTTCCAAAGCACATCGTCCCAGTGGACGCATCACATGCCCGCCTGCGAGGTGGAGCTGTGGGCCGCCCTCCACCAGCCGCCAGAGGCCCCGGAAATGCGGGGCTGCTCTGGGACTGGGAGGAGGATGGGCACAGTGATCAAGGCCGGGCCACGGGCCTGCTGCCAGAGACCCCGCTCCTCCGCCCAGGGCAAACGTGCCCCTGCCAGACTCCAGGCCAGAAGGGGGGAGCAGGCACAGTAAGGCACCTCTCTGCCCTGACCCCTCCACCGCCCACCCGACCCCGCTCACATGGGGCCCCTTCACAGCAAGCCGACTTACAGGTGCTCAGAGGCTGGCCAGGCGGTCCTGCGCCCATGGCCGCCCGGAAGAGCGAACGCATGGGACACAGAGCGCGGCCCGCAGTCCGCACCTGGTCCGCGGGGCCTGACTCCTCTGACTGGGTGGGCCACAGCTTCAGCCCTCCCAGCAGCCACGGTGCGTCTGGCACAGGCCCGGATCCCGGGCATCTTATTCACCACGGCACATCCTGAGCGCCAAGCACAAAGCCTGGGCCCGAGGAAAAGCTGGCCCCGAGGGGAAGCTCTGCACCAAGGGTAGCCTGGCCCCGAGGGTAGCCTGGCCCCGAGGGGAGCTGACCCCCAGCGGAGCTGGCCCCGAGGGGAAGCCTGGCCCCGAGGGGAGCTGGCCCCCAGGGGAGCTGGCCCCGAGGGGAGCTGGCCCCGAGGGGAAGCCTGGCCCCGAGGGGAGCTGGCCTCCAGGGGAGCTGGCCCCGAGGGGAGCTGGCCCCCAGGGGAGCTGGCCCCCAGAGGAGCTGGCCCCCAGGGGAGCTGGCCCCGAGGGGAGCTGGCCCCCAGGGGAGCTGGCCCCGAGGGGAGCTGGCCCCCAGGGGAGCTGGCCCCCAGGGGAGCTGGCCCCGAGGGGAGCTGGCCCCCAGGGGAGCTGGCCCCGAGGGGAGCTGGCCCCCAGGGGAGCTGGCCCCCAGGGGAGCTGGCCCCGAGGGGAGCTGGCCCCGAGGGGAGCTGGCCCCCAGGGGAGCTGGCCCCCAGGGGAGCTGGCCCCGAGGGGAGCTGGCCCCCAGGGGAGCTGGCCCCCAGGGGAGCTGGCCCCGAGGGGAGCTGGCCCCCAGGGGAGCTGGCCCCGAGGGGAGCTGGCCCCGAGGGGAGCTGGCCCCCAGGGGAGCTGGCCCCGAGGGGAGCTGGCCCCCAGGGGAGCTGGCCCCCAGGGGAGCTGGCCCCCAGGGGAGCTGGCCCCCAGGGGAGCTGGCCCCGAGGGGAGCTGGCCCCGAGGGGAGCTGGCCCCCAGGGGAGCTGGCCCCGAGGGGAGCTGGCCCCCAGGGGAGCTGGCCCCCAGGGGAGCTGGCCCCCAGGGGAGCTGGCAAGGTGTGTGAGCTCCCGAACACACGCAGCTCTCTGCGCAGGGAGGCTCGGGGCCGGGAGACCCTCCTAATCGGGCAGAGCTGCACGGGCAGGGCCGCTCCGGGTGCGGGAAGGTGGGGGCTGTCCTGGCGCTGTGCCAGCCACGTGCCTAGCTGTGTGCTCTCCCACCTCATCTGCTTCTCCAGCAATGCTTCTCCAGGGCAGTTCTATGATTACCCCATTTACAGATGCAAAACTGAGACTCGAGAAAGGTAAGTGCTAGAGCCACAACCCCAAAGCCCCTGGCCATAGTTAGCCCCTGCTTTACGGGGGCATGTCTGCCACACAGAAGCCCCTCGCTATTATTAGATCCTTCCCACCAAGAAAACGGAGAATCAACAAAGGAACCCACACTCTGCCCAGTGCCCCTCCACTAAGGACCCCACAGTCCACTGAGGACTGAGCACTGCCCCACGGTGGCCGGACTGAGATGCCCAGCCGCTCCGTGCTCACCCAGCAGGGGGCAGGCGCAGGGGCAGGGGCAGGGGCAGGGGCAGGAGCGGGGCAGCAGGGGGCCTGCCATTCCTGTGGCAATAGCCATGCAGCTCCTCCCGTACCAAATGCGCTCTAGCCCAAATCTGCCTTTTCCCAAACTTCACAAGGGCAGCTGAAGATGCACGTTCTAATTCTGTGCCAGCGTTTCCATGGCGATCAGAGATCTTCAGTTTAGGACATGAGTACCCAGAAAGCATTTGGAGTTCGTCCTGCCATCCTAGAGCAGCAATCACACCTCGTTAGGAGTCAGCTCTGCAGCTCGCCTCAGCCTGTCCGGGCGGAGGAGCAGAGCCTCTGTCCGATGGCCCGGGGCCGGGGCAGCTGCGGTCCACGCGCTGGTGGAGCGCCCTCTACCCTCCACCCGCCTCCCCTGGGCTCTGCATCGGACAAGGAGGGACAGGCCCAGAGCCTCCTGTGGGCGAGGGGCCGTGCCCGGGGAGGACACCGCGGCCACAGGCGGGCGGAGGCCAAGGGGCGCCGAGGGAGCAGGATGTGCGGGTGTCCACGGCGACAGTCTGCTGACGGGCAGGGCCATCGGCCCCTGGCAGGGAAGCTCGGTCCAGGAAGACCCTGCTGAGTCGGGACAGCGCGCTGGACCTCGCCTCCTCCGGAAGCAGGAGGCCAGGGCAGAGGACCATGCCCAGCCAGCCTGCAGCCCTCAGCGGCCGGCGAGGGGCAGCAGAGGGCTCCAGGCCCGCGTCTCCGCCACCCGCCGCCTCGGGCCGCCGGCCCCACTGGCAGGGCCTTGGGAGGCGCACCCTTCTCCCCGTCCTCACCAGCACCCTCCCCCCCAGAGGCGCTCCTTCAGTGGGTGGCTGATACCGCCCACACCTGACTCCAACACTACCCTGGTCTCCGCCAGGGTTTCCAGACTTTAACCTTACAGCTCAGAACGGAAGTCTCCCCTCCATCCATGTCCCGCTGAGCAGCTTAACCCGCCGGCTGCTCCGGCCACAGCCTGCCAGTCTCTGGAGACCGGCCCTTCCCAGGCTCTTCACTCTGATGCCCACATCTCCATACCCAGCCGCTCATCCCCGTGACCACCACCGCCCCCGTGACCACCGCCCCCGTGACCGCCACAGCCCCTGTGACCACCGCCCCCGTGACCGCCACAGCCCCCGTGACCACCGCCCCCGTGACCACCACAGCCCCCGTGACCGCCACAACCCCCGTGACCCCCCCGTGACCACCGCCCCCGTGACCGCCACAGCCCCCGTGACCGCCACAACTCCCGTGACCCCCCCGTGACCACCGCCCCCGTGACCACCACCCCCGTGACCTCAGCCCCCGTGACCGCCACCGCCCCCATGACCACCACCCCCGTGACCACCACCCCCGTGACCACCACCCCCGTGACCGCCACCGCCCCCATGACCGCCACAGCCCCCGTGACCACCGCCCCGCGTAACCACCGCCCCCGTAACCACCACCCCCGTAACCACCACCCCCGTGACCACCACCCCCGTGACCACCACCCCCGTGACCACCGCCCCCGTGACCACAGCCCCCGTGACCACCACCCCCGTGACCACCACCCCCGTGACCTCAGCCCCCGTGACCGCCACCGCCCCCGTGACCACCACCCCCGTGACCACCACCCCCGTGACCACCACCGCCCCCATGACCATCACCCCCGTGACCACCGCCCCCGTGACCACCACCCCCGTGACCACCACCCCCGTGACCGCCACCGCCCCCATGACCACCGCCCCCATGACCATCACCCCCGTGACCACCGCCCCCGTGACCACCGCCCCCGTGACCACCACCCCCGTGACCACCACCCCCGTGACCACCACCCCCGTGACCGCCACCGCCCCCATGACCATCACCCCCGTGACCACCACCCCCGTGACCACCACCCCCGTGACCACAGCCCCCGTGACCACCACCCCCGTGACCACCACCCCCGTGACCACCACCCCCGTGACCTCAGCCCCCGTGACCGCCACCCCCGTGACCGCCACCCCCGTGACCACAGCCCCCGTGACCACCACCCCCGTGACCACCACCCCCGTGACCACAGCCCCCGTGACCACCACCCCCGTGACCACCGCCCCCATGACCATCACCCCCGTGACCACCACCCCCGTGACCACCACCCCCGTGACCACAGCCCCCGTGACCACCACCCCCGTGACCACCACCCCCGTGACCACCACCCCCGTGACCTCAGCCCCCGTGACCGCCACCCCCGTGACCGCCACCCCCGTGACCACAGCCCCCGTGACCACCACCCCCGTGACCACCACCCCCGTGACCACAGCCCCCGTGACCACCACCCCCGTGACCACCGCCCCCATGACCATCACCCCCGTGACCACCACCCCCGTGACCACCACCCCCGTGACCACAGCCCCCGTGACCGCCACAGCCCCTGTGACCACCGCCCCCGTGACCACCACAGCCCCCGTGACCACCACCCCCGTGACCACCACCCCCGTGACCACAGCCCCCATGACCATCACCCCCGTGACCATCACCCCCGTGACCACCACCACCGTGACCACCACCCCCGTGACCACCACCCCCGTGACCACAGCCCCCGTGACCACCACCCCCGTGACCTCAGCCCCCGTGACCGCCACCGCCCCCATGACCACCACCCCCGTGACCACCACCCCCGTGACCATCAGCCCCCGTGACCACCACCCCCGTGACCACCGCCCCCGTGACCACCGCTGCCCCCTCCCACTGCCACCCCCGTGGCCACCGGCATTCCCAAGACCACCGCCACCCCCTGAGACCACCACCCCTGTGACTACCGCTGCCTCCTCTCACCGCTGGGCCTCCCTGGCCTCTGCTACTGCAAGCCCACCACTCAGCTCCCAAACTGCCTTCCTGCTGGTGAGGCACAGGTCTCACTCATCCGGCTTAAGACCCCCCAGTGGCCTCCTGATACACTCAGAATCGCCCCAGCTCCTCCCCAGCCTCAGAGCATCTCACTCCTCACCTCCGCTTCTCCCTCCCCTTCACCTCCCTTTCTCCCTCCTCACCTCACCTCCGCTTCTCCCTCCTTACCTCCGCTTCTCCCCCCTCCTCACCTCCGCTTCTCCCCCCTCCTCACCTCCGCCTCTCCCTCCTCACCTCTGCCTCTCCCCCCTCACCTCCACCTTTCCCTCCTCACCTCCGCCTCTCCCTCCTAACCTCCAATTCTCCCTCCTCACCTCCGCTTCTCCCTCCTCATCTCTGCTTCTCCCCCCACCTCACCTCCGCTTCTCCCCCCTCCTCACCTCCGCTTCTCACTCACCTCCGCCTCTCCCTCTTCACCTCCACTTCTCCCTCCTCACCTCCTCCTCTCCCTCCTCACCTCCACCTTTCCCTCCTCACCTCCGCCTCTCCCTCCTAACCTCCGATTCTCCCTCCTCACCTCCGCTTCTCCCTCCTCATCTCCACTTCTCCCCGCACCTCACCTCCGCTTCTCCCCCCTCCTCACCTCCGCTTCTCCCCCCCTCACCTCCGCTTCTCCCCCCTCCTCACCTCTGCTTCTCCCTCCTCCTCACCTCCGCTTCTCCTCCCCTCATCTGTGCTTCTCTCCCCCCTCACCTCCGCTTCTTCCCTCCTCACCTCCGTTTCTCCCTCCTCCTCACCTCGCTTCTCCCCCCCTCACCTCTGCTTCTCCCCCCTTCTCACCTCCACTTCTCCCCCCTCACCTCCGCTTCTCCCCCCTCACCTCCGCTTCTCCCTCCTCACCTCTGCTTCTCCCCCTCTCCTCACCTCCGCTTCTCCCCCCTCCTCACCTCTGCTTCTCCCCCCTCACCTCCAGGCTCACTGCCTCCTGGGTTCAGTCTGCTGTCTGTCTTCCAGGTTACTGTACCGCCACCTCATGCCCGCCTGTTACCCAATGTCACCCACAGAGGAAGTTCCAGAGCTGCCAGGGCCTGCCCCCTCACCCCCTGTGCCGGCCAGCCACACCCCTGCCCTTCTCCCTTCGGCTTCTCACCTGCTAACCAGGCCTCCTCTGACCCCTCCTGCCCCTCTCCCAGGGCCAGGCCGCCTGGCAGGCAGTGGGCACTCCGCGGAGGGGAGCTGCGGGCCAGCCTGTCTGGGTTGAAGTCTAGCTCGCTCCGCACCCAGGCACGCGGCCTGGGAATTCATCTCCAACCTTCCTGCGCACCAATCTCCTCTCCTTGGGGTAAGATGAGCATGATAATACCTCCTTGGAGGACGCAATGAGGCTGAGACGGCAGGGAAGGAGCTGGGCACGGACCAGCGTCACTGTTATTAACAGCAGCAGCAGCGGAGGTAAAGGCTGCGGCACGCGGGAAGTGATGTCCGAGCGGGAAGGGGGAAGGCCGCACCGGCGCCCGAGGCCGCAGCACCAGCCCGCAGAGCAGGCCCGGCACCGCTGGGCGCAGGGAGTGAGCCGCTGACCAAAATGCTGAATTAGCGCAAAGCTGAGAACTAGGTTAGGGCACAAGCCAAGGCCGTGAGAGCACGAGGACCCGCCTTTGCTAAAGACATGGAGGGAGGAGGGAGGCGGAGGCAGCAGCTGCACAGCCCTGACCTGCATATCCCTCCACTCAGCTCCAGGGGGCGCCCCCAGTGCCCCTGCTCCCCCACTCTGGGTCAGGGGAGGGCACAGGATCCAGCCAGCCCCTGACTTCACACAGACCCGGAAAGAAGCGGGTAAGCAGGTAAGCCCTCTGGTGACACAGTGCGCGCCTGCGGCCAGGGGGAGGGTGGGCTGGGGGGAGCGGGCAGCCTTGGTTCTCACCCGGAGGGAGCAGGGCTGTGGAAACGCAGGGGAAGGAGGGAGGAGCCTGGCCTCCTGTTTGGGAACTAGCTTGTCTGACAGCTGCAGGGCAGAGGCAGGCTGGGCCCGGAGACCTAGCTGAGGCCGAGATTGGCAGGTCCTTTCAACTGAAGGGCCACCGGATCACGGAGGGCAATCGCTTTTCCATAAGGTTAACCGACCGCAGAGGCAACTCCAGCTACAGACCCCTTCAAAGCAACACCGAGAGGGCGTCTGGGCGGCCAGTGAGCACCGTGGCCCAGCCGGTGGGGGAGCCATTAGAATGTGGTGAGGGGGCTGGCGGTGAGGAAGGGGTGCCACGTGTTCTGGCCACGTGGGGGAGACGTTAGGATGTGTGAGGAGGCGATGAGGGAGGGGTGCCACGTGCCTGGGCGGGCGGGCGGGCTGGTGCTGGCAAAGCAGGTGCAGGGGAAGCAGCGGGGGGTACAGGCAGGGACTGAAGCAAGGGGAGACTAAAACAGTAAGAAAGAACGGTCTGAGGGGCAAGGCCCCTGAGCACAGCAGGGGTTCCCATCTCCACCCGTCATGGCAGACCAAGCGCAGCCCGCGGTGACCCCGGCAGTGCTCCAGCTGGCTGAGCTCCCAGAGGGATGCTGACCCTGCACAGGGACCGGAGCGCCTAAAGCGTGGCAGTTACCCACGGAGACCTTCCAAAATGGGAGCACCTTCCCATTTCCTCCCTGTCCTCCCATGACACCCATTCATCCATCTAGATACACGTGCAGCCTCATGCCCTCCCTCTGCCACACCTCCAGCCCAGGCCTACCAAGAGGAGCTCCCCTCTGTGTGCCCTGGCCTAGGACAGGCCTGGGTCGGACCGCCTGGCCTCAGCCCGGGCCTAACCACCTGACGACTGAGAACTGCCAGCCTCCCTGAGCCTGAACCCCTGCCCTTCCAGCAGACCCACTCATTCAGACAAGGGGGCATGTTGGCATTGTGGGCTATGGTGAGGATGCAACTGTCAGATCTGTGTGCAGGGCCCCGGCAACTGACAGCTACTGGACCATCATCGGAAATGCCCCACTCCAGACTCCCCCGCTCGGGCCTGGGAAGAGCAGTGGCGGCGACACCCCACACACACCCTGCCTGCACTGGTTCTCCCAGCACCCACTCCTGACCTGCCAATTCTTGTCCTCTGGACTCGGCTCCAGTGCACCTAACGGGCTCCGGACAGGAAGAAGCGCCTGGTGAGGTCAGGTTCGAGAGAGACGGGACTATCGGGTGGGTGCACTGGAGAGCCAGGGCCAGGGGCAGGGAGTCAGGCATGACGGGACACACAGATGAGGAGCTTTGGTGACAAATGCGAAGCAAAGCACGGGGCCATCTGGCTCCCAGCCAGGCTGAGAGCCAGGAAAGCACAGAGGGTAGGCAATCCTGCGCAGACACAGCCACGTGTGGCCGCTGAGCACGTGGGCGTGGTGAGGCCAATGGAGAGAGGCCAGGGGCCAGCAACCTGCTCCTGGTCACTTCCCATGAGAAGTGCAAAGCAGATGCTGGATTTCAAAGGCAGCACAAAACAGAGACTGCACAGTGCTTTACACAACATTTTACATAGGCCACGTGCTGGAATGACAATAATGGACTAAATGCACGGGGCTAAATAAAACATACTAAATAATTGCCCTGCATCTCTTTATTTATTAAAATATTTTAAGATATTTTATAAAATATCTTAAAGGGAGAAGAAGGAAGAGAGGGAAAGAGAGAAACATCAATGCGACAGCGAAACGTGCACCTGCTGCTCCTGCACACTCACCCACACCGGGGATTGAGCCTGCAACCTCTCAGTGCACGGAATGATGCCCAACCAACTGAGCCACACCGGCCAGAGCTACTTTTAAGTTTTAAATTATGCACGTGACTCCCGTTATGTTTCTGTCAGCATCGGCCCAGTGCCTGTCTGCCTCCCAGGGCGCTGCCTGGCTCCGCATGGCTGCTCAGCATACCTGAGAGAAAGGCAGGGTGGTACAGTGCTTGTGCCAGCCAAAGCTCAACATCAGCTCTACCTCTTGACAATGCACACTGCCAGACTCCTCTCCTTGCCTCTGTTCTTTATCTATAAAATGGAGATAATAATACTACAGAGGTTATAGGATTCTTATAATCAAATGAATTAACCCATGCAATGCAGATAGATCAGTCCCTAGCATGTGATGAGGGCTGGATTGGCTCTATCACAACCATCATCATCAGCATCATCAGCATCATCATCACCACCATCATCACCATCAACATCCTCATCATCACCATTATCATCACCATCATCATGACCATCATTACCACCATCATAATCACCACCATCACCACCATCATAATCAACACTATCACCACCATCATAATCACCACCATCGCCACCATCATAATCACCACCATCACCACCATCATAATCATCACCATCACCACATCATTATAATCATCACCATCACCACATCATTATAATCATCACCATCATTACCAGCATCATCAGTCATGACCATCATAACTACCATCACTACCATTATCATCATCATCATCATCATGTAGGCTAAAACACAGTTCATCTCAAATTTCTATGACACCAATTCCTAAGCTGGGGGATGGGGCCAGGTTAGCTCTGGTCTCCATTAAGAAGGACAAAGAAAAGTGACTACCATACATACAAACATGTCCAGGCTGATATCCCTGCTGAGGATATCACCCTAGAAGTGCCCACTGTGTGTCTTCTTTCCTCCCCACTAAGCATGCCTTCACAAACCGCACATTCCACCCTAAACACGTGGAATCCCCAGCTCAGTGAGCTCACCCCCGCTGCTTTTCCTCCTAGCCCCATCCTCCTACAGGCCAAACCTGGCGCTGCCATTCTCACGTAAGTCTTTAGGAACAATGATGTCAACGGTTTCCAGAACCACATCAACAGGAACGAACGTGGGTGTGTGCCTCTGGGCTCAGAGAAGGAAAGGAGGCATGGTCAACAAAGGCTCTGGAGGCTGGGTGCCAGGCTCCAGCAACCTGCTAGTGGTCTCCACTGCCCAGCCCAAGCGCCTGCCCACAGCCCTGCCCACACACGCTGAGCAGAGGAGCCATCAGTAGCAACCCCAGCATTACAAGCAGAAAAAATGCGTCTGCCCGCATGGAGGGCCTACTGTGTGCCAGGAACCGTGCTCTATCCCTTTCAGCCCCAAAACAACCCTCTGGGTGTGGATGAGCACCCTCGCTGTAAGGTCAGGGGTCACACAGGGCAGCTCTGGGGAAGCAGGAAATGGAAACTAGGGGAACCCAACTCAAAAGCTGTTCTCTCAAAACTGGCAGGGGACCGCCGCACTCTGTGGGACCAGAGCATCCCACTGGCGGAGGCTCGGCTTGTGGAGAAGTGTATGCCCAGCTGCTCTCAGGAAGGCTGGCACCTGTTCCAGCTCCCACCTCTCACTGTCCCTGCAGGGCAGACGGCTGGCTACGTGAAAGCTGAGAAAGAGCCACAGCCGCCCAAAGCCCTCGCCTGGCCACCAACCCCGGGGCCCGAGAGCCTTCAGAGAGAGAGATGGCATGAGAAATGAGCTGACACCGGGCGTGGGAGGAGGGAGACAAGTTCCAGCCATGCTCTGCCCCTGGGCTCCCAGGCGGCCCAGAAGCCAGTGGCCTTCCGTGCTGGGATTTCTGAAGCCTTGTCTGGTGGTGGCCTACGCGGGGGGTGGGACCGAGAGGAGTGACAGTCCCGGAAGCTGAGTGGAAAGTGCAGCTGCAGGTCAGAGCATTGGTGAGCTCTCGCTCTGCCAGGCACTGGGGCCTGTGGTTGGCAGGTGATGCCACCGAGCACTTCCACCCCCATCGGAAACGCCCAGCCCCGTGCACAGTGAACACGGCCTGAGCGCGGGCATGGAGCCAGGAGCAGTCCGCACGCCGAGGCGGCCAGCGGGGCTGGGCTTGTGCCGGCGGGTCTCCAGGAGGCTCCCCAGTCAGAGTCCCCTCCCGAGGTGCTGCCGGGCCGCCACACTGCCCTGCTCCTCAGCCAGGCACTCGGCAAGGAGGGGGTGACCTGCGGCCCATGTGCCCGGCAAGTGTGCACGCGGGCGGCAGTGGCACCAGGAACAGCTCACAGGGAGCCCAGAGCGGGGACTGCCAGCAGCATCTCTATTCCCTTGGAAACCAGGAGGAAAATCAAACAAAAATTGCATCTAGCTTCTTCCTGCTAAAACCAAATCAATAGAAAAGGCAGAAAACAATTGTATTATTTTCTACGAGCTTCCCATTGCCACATTCTGTTCAAAGAGGAAAGCGCCGGCGGTCACACAGGAAGGGCTGGTGGCTGGAGCTGGGCCCGCTCTTGTGAGCAGAACACGGAACCAACATGGGGCTGGGCCAGGGGGCTGGAGGGTGTAATTAATATTTCTGACGCAAATTAAATGTTAAACGGGAGAAGGCCCTGCGTTGGCAATTTATGGCGATGAACCCTGGAGTCCTGGGCAGCAGGCCGGGAAGTGAAGGAGAGAGGGTGTGGCCAGCGTGGGAACTGCCCCAGAGCAGCGCTTGGATCAGGGCGCAGTCATGGCCACTTCACTCTGTCCCTGCTGGGCCCCGGTCCCTCATTTTCCCAAACGCGGGGGAGGCGTGGTGTGCCTGTGGCCTCACCGAGCGCTCACCAGCCCAGGGTGGCCTCGGAGGAGGTGAGGAGGTGAGGAGGTGAGGGGCTGGGCTGTGGCTGGGGGTGGCGGGCTGGGCCGTGGCTGGGGGTGGCGGGCTGGGCCGTGGCTGAGCCATGGCTGGGCTGTGGCTGGGGGTGGCCGCTGCCCGGAGTCCTCCTGGGAGCTCCTTCAAGACCGCCCAGCGTGCTCAGTGCTCCCGGGAGAAGGCTATCCCAAGCCCCTGGAAGCGGCTGGTGAGCTCTGCTTGGCAGGGAGGAGCCGCCGATCCACCAGCCGGGACCCTCCCCACCATCTCCTTGGCCCTCAGCCTGTGCTCCGTCCAGTCTGAGAGGCAGCCAGGATCCAGCAGCGGAGGTATGAGTGTGGACGGGCGTGGAGCCATGGCCTCTGACCCTCTCCCAGGGCCCAGTGGCCAGTAGCTGCCTCGAGTCTCAGCACTGGCTCAAAGCCGACATGTCCACCAGGGTCCCTAAGTCACAGGCTGCCGTCCGGGGGCCTGTGCTCGGGCACCAGCTATCCCCTGCAGCCCTGGCTGGGCCTCGGCCTCAAAGGTGAGACCGGGTGGCCCCTGGGGCTCAGAGCTAAGTGCCCACTGGCTCCCCTGCTCCCAGCCTGCTGCTCAGGGTGGCTGCCTGTACCAACCAGGATGGGAAAACGGGTGCAGGCCTGCTGAGGGCCACAGCTGCTCGCCATTCCTCCTCCACACTTTCCCACCAGCCCTGCAATTCCACCACGTCCAGCACAAGCTATGCTCGCTCACTCCCACGCTGCCAGCCACCCCCCTCCCCGTCCCGGGAGCTAATAACCCTGGAGGGCACTCACTGCCCGGAGGGGCAGGGTAGCCGAGGGCCCAGGGGACCAGGCCAGCCGGACTCCAGAGCTCCCCAAGGCCAGGTGCTCCGCGAGGGTGGGCAGGGAGCGCAAGGACTCGCCCTCCAGCACAGGTGTGAGGCCTGCCCTCTGCGCTCCCCGCCACCCTGGGCAAATGAGCAGCATTGCTGGGATTGGCAGGGCGGGAGGCTGCCTTCCGGAGACACCGTGTATGGGCCCGGGGCAGCCCGAGAGCTTCCTGCCTGCCCTGACCTGCCAGCTCCCCACCGTGGGGCTGCAGCAGAACCTGAGCTCACCTCAGGCGAGCTAGCGGGCGCTGGCAGGGCGCCTCCCAACGCAGCGGCCAGCGCTCTGCACGTGCAGGGCCGGTCCCAACCCCCCAGCCAGTGCTGCCCGTGGAGCCGCGCCCATCCCAGCTCCTCCTCTCGCCAGGGCCTTCCTATGAGCAGCCCAGCAGCAGCTGAGCCAGAGCCCTTTCCTCCATCGCCAGACCATCCCCCTCCAGAGCCCAGGGGCCCTCTTCTCCGTAGCCCCGGGCACCCGGCCTGCCCATCGCACAGCCAGCTGCACGCCTTTATGCTTTGGGGGAAAAGATGCCACAACACCCTCCTTATGCACAGGAAACCTGTTTCTGAAGATGGGTTTGCAGAACTGGGAATGGGGATTGGGGAATGGGCCCAGAGAAAGCTCCCGAGACCCAAACAGACTACAGGTCTGCTCCCGTGACACAGCTCTCTCCTCTGGCTCCCAGCTGCCTTTGTGTCAGTGACTTACAACCTGCATTCTGCCGGTCACCTGGCCCTCCCACAGCTGGAGGGCTCCGAGGAGGGAGGGGAGCCATGCCTGCTGAGTCCCAGCTGCACAGCAGCCGGGCCGGTGGAGTCACTCTTCTATGGTCTGTTATTTCATGTTCTTTCTGGGGAAGTATGACTGCCCCCACTGAATGGGCAAGAGATGAAGCGTGGCCACAAGACCCTGGCGGAGTAACACAAGGTCCCCTTGGAAGGCGCTGTGTGGCCGGTGCGGGGTGGCAGGGCCAGGTCTCGGGCCTGATGCCCTGAGCCACCGGCCCTCACACCCCAGCTGGCCCAGCCCCGGCTGCCCAGGTGGGGCCGTCGCAGACACAAACCCAGGAGTGCTTCTGTGGACACACTGGGCCAGGCAGAGTGAGAGAGGCCGTGTGAGCTCAGTGAATAGATTACCCGCTTCAATTACTTTACCTGATGACATTTGTACGGTAAAAGTCAGCACTGAAATCAATGCGTTTTAAAGGACAAGATCTGGGGGGGGGGGGGGGGGGGGGGAGGTTCCAGCCCAGTGACTTGGAACAGCAGCCCAGGAACCAGAGGACCGGGCCCGACAGGGAGGGAGACTCCCAGGATGCCGGCGCTGCCGCCATGGAGCACAGAAAGCAACCCGGTCCCAGCTCAGGACAGACGTGTGCGGCGTGCGCCCGGCTCCGCACGGCTGAGGACGGCGCAGCCACGCCAGCTCAGCCAAGAGTTCGATTACGTAACCAGGCTCCGTGCTGCGGGAGAGCCAGGGAGGCTGCGGAGGGGGGCTGGGCGTGGGGGCATGAGGAGGAGCGCACTGAGCCCACGAGGAACACAAGACCCCAAAAAGCCGCTTCCTCCAACCACGGGGCCCTGACCATCTGGGGACCTCACCAGAGTGAGACGGGGTGCAGACCCCCTCTGCACACTGGCGGCACGAGGCCCTGAGAGTGTTTGCAGGCCAGAACGCAGACCTTAGTCTAAGCCACAGGCAGGCGCAGAGAGCAGGACGGAAGCACATGAGCCGTGGCAGCTGGACGTCCAGGAGCCCAGCCACCGGGGCTGCTCTGGGCGGCCTCTGTGTGCTCCCACAGGCAGCCGGCGGCCACTGTGTGCTCCCACAGGCAGCCGGCGGCCACTGTGTGCTCCCACAGGCAGCCGGCGGCCACTGTGTGCTCCCACAGGCAGCCGGCGGCCACTGTGCTCCCACAGGCAGCCGGCGGCCACTGTGCTCCCACAGGCAGCCGGCGGCCACTGTGCTCCCACAGGCAGCCGGCGGCCACTGTGCTCCCACAGGCAGCCGGCGGCCACTGTGTGCTCCCACAGGCAGCCGGCGGCCACTGTGTGCTCCCACAGGCAGCCGGCGGCCACTGTGTGCTCCCACAGGCAGCCGGCGGCCACTGTGTGCTCCCACAGGCAGCTGGCGGCTCACAGCCAGAGCGGCTGCACTGCAGGCAGCGCCCTCTGTGCAGCACAGAATCCAACAGTCCTGTTCTCGGGGCATCTTACTCCCCTCAGGGCGCCCTAAGCTGGGACGTGGGCCTCCGCTAACTGTGGGGCAATCTCCCCAGGAGCAGCCTTCGGGAGGGCCCGCCTTCCTGAGCGCTGCCTCCATCCCGCCCAGCACCTCTGCTAGCCCGGGCCAGCTCCCCGCGTTGTCTCACCGAGTCCTCCCGGAAAACCCCAGAGGGGCTCTGGCTGCCGGGCCGGCTGCTGGTCTGAGAGGAGCACTGAGGCCCAGAGGCCAGTCCGGCGCTGGGAGGTCAGAGCAGCGTGCGCAGGGGCACAGGCCAGGCTGGTGGCGCACTGCATGCGTTCCCAGGACAAACGCCCGTCTTCGCTTTGGTGAGCCAGAGGTGAGGTGAGACCGGGCTCAGTTCCTGCAGGCATTCTCTCCTTCCAGTCTGCGGCAGGTGGCTGCTGTCCTCACCCAGTACTGCCGTACTTTCCAAACAGCTGACCAGACCCAACCCAACGTCCCAAGTTTCCAGGCTCAGAACCGGCAGCCCTGGGGTCCGCGCCCACCCCCTGCAGCGAGGGCGCCGGGTCCCACTGGCAGCGGGGCAGAGAGACAGGAGCCCTCACAGCCCAGGGAAGGCCAGACGGAGAGCACTGCCGGCCCCCCCACCCCTCCACCCTCTGTGGCACTGCCTCTTCCCCAAAACCCAGCCCACAGTCGGAGTGCTGGCCAGGGGGCGCCAACCTGGGCTCCCAACAGGAAGAGCAAAGCCTGGCCTGAAAGGTGTCCAGCCCCTGGACGCTCCTGGCCAGCTCTCCCTGCTGTCTTCCCGGGTCTGTTGGGGAGTGGGGGCCACAGAGGCCGCTCCAGGCCTCCCCGTGGGCCCGGCCCAAAACCGCCTCCTCCAGAGAGAAGCAGAGCCAGCCCTCTGGGAGCGAACCACGCATCCGCCCGGAACGTGGAGACCTGGTCCCCGAGCCCACGCAGTGCAGCCGCCTCCTCCTGCGGACTCCAGGCCAGGCCACGGACAGGTCCCACGGGGATGGGGGGCGGGGGGCAAGTACGGGGCTTCCAGGCAGCGTTGCTCGGCTCTGCCACGGGCTGGCCTGGACCCTCACCGCAGGCAGGGCTGCAGCACGCACGGACGAGGAACGTGAGGCTCCGCTGTCTTCTCGGCAGCCTGGCCACCCCGGGGCCGGCCACACAGCCCGCTCCTCAGCCTCTGGCTTTTGGACACTAACCGGGCTGACTGACCTGGGCTTGGCTGGGGCAGCTACAGGCCCTGCATCGGCCTGAGCACTTCAAGGGACACCGTGAGCCGGAGGGGAGACCTGGGGCAAGCAGCGGGACAGCAGGCAGTGCCAGGCCTGCTCACAGGGGGTTCTCGTGGAAGGAAAGAGCAACCAGACGCCACACGGGCCCCGTAGCTCCCGAGCACATGTTCAGGCGTCAGAGCCGACAGTTCAGTGAGGGCAGGAGCAGTCAGAGCAGGCTGCCTGGAGGAGGCAGACATGGGCCTCAGTGCTGTGAAATCCCTCACAGCCATGCATGAGGCCCAGCCTGCACGCGGGGGACCTCCATCCCCTGCCTCAGCCAATAGGAGAGAAAAGACAAATGGGCCGTGTGACCTTGGGCAAGGACGGCACCGACCGGGCCTCAGGTTCCTCCTCGGAAAAGCAGGCCCAGAGGCAGGTTCTCGGCAGGCCGCTGTGCGCAGCCGTGAGACAGCCAGAGAAGCCGCCGCCCTCCTCGCCCTCACACCCACCCGGACAGCCGCTGCCCCCAAGGCCGGGAGCCCCTCGGGGACTGGGGACCTCACCTTTCTCTCAAGATAACCAACAGCACCCAACACACCTGCTGTCCACCCCGGGAGGCAGCAGCCCTGCCTGCCATGTGGGAGGTGCCAGGTCAGCGCCAGCCAGGCCCCTGCAGCTGCCCCTCCTGGCGGCTCGCACCCGGGCAGCCGCAGCAGAGCCCAGGAGGCCCAGGGTAGGCGAACCGGCACACAGACTCGCAGTCCCGGCTCCGAACACACACGTGGGCTCGTGGAGCACCTCCCTCCACAAAACCTGCCTCCGCCCCCCCTTTGGACAGGGACCGGGAGGGGGTGTGGAGGGGGACATGAGAGGCAGCACCGCTCAGAACCACAGCCCCGAGAAGCTGGAGGGGGAGCACCGACCCACAGCTCCAGTTGGCTCCTCGCGCCACCCTAACACGCCTCCTCCCGGGGGGCATGCAGCAGGGCTGCAGGGCGGGGCTCTGACAGGAGAGCTGGCTCCGGGCACGGCCCAGGCAGGCCAGGCCAGCGGCAGCCACCGCCGGCTGCAGTGAGGGCGTCAGCCAGCCCGTGGCTCGCACACAGCAGACCACGAGAGCAGCAAGTGGCCTCTGGAAGCCTTGTTCTGAGCCCACACCCAGTCCTGCGGGCACACTGGCGTGGACTCAGGAAGCATGAGCCACCCTGCAGCCCCGGGGCAGTGTGAGCCGGCAAAGGGTTACAGGCCCTAAGTAAGCGGCTGTCACCCTCCCTGCTCCGTGTAAACATCCCCAGCGGGTCGGTCCCATGCTACCAAGGGGCATCGCTGAGCACGGAGTGAGGGAGCCAGCTCATGGGAACACACCGGGCCCCACATGTGCCTCCCGTGTGGGGTGTGGCAGGAGAGGAACCCAGAGAAGCTCAGAGAATGCCCACAGCCCTGGCCAGGCCTGCTGAGCTGAGCAAATAGAGGGACTCAAAATCCCTCACACGGGTCCAAGCAGCCTTCTGCTGGACTCCTGGACGGTCCTTCCCTCAGTTCTGGGCGTCTCTCCTGCACAGCCACACCAACCTTTCCAGCCCTGGTTCCAGCACTCGCCCTCCCTGCAGAGCTCCCGGCGTGAGGGGTGACGTGAAGGGATGCTGCTCAGGAGCAAGTGGGGAGGGCAGCGGCAGCGGCAGGGGCAGTGGCAGGGGCAGCGGGTAGGGCAGGGGCAGTGGCAGGGGCAGCGGGTAGGGCAGTGGCAGGGGCAGCGGACAGTGGCAGCGGGCAGGGCAGCGGGCAGTGGCAGTGGGCAGGGCAGCGGACAGTGGCAGCGGGCAGGGCAGCGGACAGTGGCAGCGGGCAGGGCAGCGGGCAGTGGCAGTGGGCAGGGCAGCGGGCAGGGCAGCGGGCAGTGGCAGTGGGCAGGGCAGCGGGCAGCGGGCAGGGCAGCGGCAGGGACAGCGGGCAGGGCAGCGGCAGGGACAGCGGGCAGGGCAGCGGGCAGGGCAGTGGGCAGGGCAGCGGGCAGGGCAGTGGCAGTGGGCAGGGCAGCGGGCAGGGCAGCGGCAGGGACAGCGGGCAGGGCAGCGGGCAGGGCAGCGGCAGGGACAGCAGGCAGGGCAGTGGGCAGGGCAGTGGGCAGGGCAGCGGGCAGCGGGCAGTGGCAGTGGGCAGGGCAGCGGCAGGGCAGCGGGCAGGGCAGCGGGCAGTGGCAGTGGGCAGGGCAGCGGGCAGGGCAGCGGGCAGGGACAGCGGGCAGGGCAGCGGGCAGGGCAGCGGGCAGTGGCAGCGGGCAGGGCAGCGGGCAGGGCAGCGGCAGGGACAGCGGGCAGGGCAGCGGGCAGGGCAGTGGCAGGGACAGCGGGCAGGGCAGCGGGCAGTGGCAGCGGGCAGGGCAGCGGGCAGGGCAGCGGCAGGGACAGCGGGCAGGGCAGCGGGCAGGGCAGCGGCAGGGACAGCGGGCAGGGCAGCGGGCAGTGGCAGCGGGCAGGGCAGCGGGCAGTGGCAGCGGGCAGGGCAGCGGGCAGGGCAGCGGGCAGGGCAGCGGCAGGGACAGCAGGCAGGGCAGCGGGCAGGGCAGTGGGCAGGGCAGCGGGCAGGGCAGTGGCAGTGGGCAGGGCAGCGGGCAGGGCAGCGGGCAGGGCAGCGGCAGGGACAGCGGGCAGGGCAGCGGGCAGGGCAGCGGCAGGGACAGCAGGCAGGGCAGTGGGCAGTGGCAGCGGGCAGGGCAGCGGGCAGTGGCAGCGGGCAGGGCAGCGGGCAGGGCAGCGGGCAGTGGCAGCGGGCAGGGCAGCGGGCAGTGGCAGCGGGCAGGGCAGCGGGCAGGGCAGCGGGCAGTGGCAGCGGGCAGGGCAGCGGGCAGTGGCAGCGGGCAGGGCAGCGGGCAGGGCAGCGGCAGGGACAGCGGGCAGGGCAGCGGGCAGGGCAGCGGGCAGGGCAGCGGGCAGTGGCAGCGGGCAGTGGCAGTGGGCAGGGCAGCGGGCAGCGGCAGTGGGCAGGGCAGCGGGCAGGGCAGCGGCAAGGACAGCGGGCAGGGCAGCGGGCAGTGGCAGTGGGCAGTGGCAGCGGGCAGTGGCAGTGGGCAGGGCAGCGGGCAGCGGCAGCGGGCAGTGGCAGCAGGCAGTGGCAGCGGGCAGGGCAGCGGGCAGGGCAGCGGGCAGGGCAGCGGGCAGGGCAGCGGCAGGGACAGCGGGCAGGGCAGCGGGCAGGGCAGCGGGCAGGGCAGCGGCAGGGACAGCGGGCAGGGACAGCGGGCAGGGACAGCGGGCAGGGCAGCGGGCAGTGGCAGTGGGCAGGGCAGCGGCAGGGCAGCGGGCAGGGCAGCGGGCAGTGGCAGTGGGCAGGGCAGCGGGCAGCGGCAGCAGGCACGCCTGCCTGGAGCCTGTGTGGAACGTGAGGGACAGCAAGTCCCACTTCAAGGCCGATTCTCAGTCACCTCTGTGGTCTGCTCTCTTTGTCTCTCACAACAATTTAGTTAATTAAGGATTATTAAAGGAAGAGAGATCAATTAGGAGATGATGAGTCAATTAGATTAGCTTCTCATTAGCTTTAAACCTGATAATGGAAGTGAGAATCTAAAGGTTGACATTGTACCAGGATCCAGCCATTTCCACTGAGCAATGTGGGCACTGGAAGAGGTCAGCTCAGGGAGGTGGGTGGGGCGGGAGGACCATGCGGAACAGGCCGCTCTGAGACTGTCCAATGGTGCACGCTTCTTTAAGAGATGTCGTTAAAGACCAAACACGTAAAGGAACATACTTAACTAATCTGTTTTAGAGACTTTAGATTCCAGGCCAGGGTGTGGTCATTAAAGCCTTGGAATGGTCCTTTACCAGCCACTGGCTGCCCAGCCGGAGGCACGTCACAGACAGAGGTGCTGGAGGGAGCCCCAGCCACGCCAGCCACGCCAGCCACGCCAGCCACGCCAGCCACGCCAGCCACGCCCCCGGTGCAGGCTGCCCCGCAGGCCCTCTCCATGCACCCGCGGCGTTTGCTTCATTCTTAACCAACTCGATGGCAGCGGCAGTTAAACAGCTTTATTGAGGTATAATTTACATGCCACAAAACCCGTCCATTTGAGTGTACAGTTCAGTGGCTTTAATACGTGCACAGCTGCAGAGCCATTACGACAACCCACTCAGAGTATGCCCGGCCCATCACGGAGCTGCCTGTCCTCGGCGGCCGCACCGGCTGTGGTCCAGAGGCCCCGTCCCGGATTCACAGGCTGAAACCCGGATGCGATGGCCTTGGGAGGTGCTTAGTTTGCGAGGGTGGAGCCCCTATAATGAGAGGAGGCCCCTGTAAGAGCTCCCTGCCCTCTGGCCACGGAGACGCAACCGGGGCGGGCAGTCCAGACCGAGGACGGCTCTCAGCAGACCTGACCTGCTGGCCCAGCCCGTGCTCCCCAGCCTCCACTGCAGCAATGGCTGCCGCTGCTGACAAGGCCACTCGGGGGGTTATTATTGTAGCAGCCCCAACAGACCAATACTCGAACCCTCACCAGCTACCCAGGCCTGACGGTCTGCTGTCCGGACTTGCACACAGATGAGCACAGGACGTGGCCTTAGTGGCCTCCCTCCTCGCCGTGCCCGAGGCCGCCGCCTCACCCTCAGCCACTCTCTTTGCCGCGCTCCTTGGTGTGAGGTCACAGTCCACACGGCAGTGGCCTCCGATCCTCACCTCGCAGACGGGCGGCACTCCCCAGTCATACGAGGACTGTGCAGAGCCAGGCCGTCTGCCTGCGAGCCCTCCAGCCCCCACCACCTCCACACCCACAGCCCTAGCCTATTTGGTCCCTCGTAGGAAGCTCATCTGGTAAAAAACACGTATGACTACGCTCCACGCATGTCATCTGACAAAGTACCCAGGAAACACACTGATAGACCCTGTTCACAGGAGCATGTGCTGTGTCCCCCATCCTGCATCAGCACCTCTGCAGCGCCGGGGATGATGGCACCTAGGATTCCAGAGCAGCTAACGCTTAAAACCCGGATGAAGAACAAACACTACACCTGCACAACTAGGGAACATTGCTATTATCTGACTTTATTTTGCTTCTTACTATGGAGAATTTCAAACATTCGAAAAAATGGAATGAATCCCATGTACCTATCACTTAGTCTCAACTCTCGTCACCACGCCCCCCCAACTACTTAGAAGTTATTTTAAGAAATCTCCAACATCATATCTTTCATATGTCAGCATTTCAGTTGTATCTCTAAAAGACAAGGTTTTGTTTTATTTCATTTTTTCTAGAGGCCCAGTGCACAAAATTCATGCAAGAGTAGGCCCGGATCCGTCCCTCACAGCCGCAGCAGCCGCCCCGGCTTCATCCCGGAAGGACATCAGGAAGGACATCGGTCTAATTAGCATATTACACTTTTATTGTTATAGATTGTTTACACTACAGATAAACACAATACCATGACTCCACCTAAAATTGAATCATCCCTAATAACTTCCAATATCCAGTCAGTATTCAAACTTTGCAAGGGTCTCTCAATGTTTCCTTCAATTTTTCAAATCAGGACTGATGAAGTCCTCCCCAGCAGCTGTGTTGGGTGTTGTTTACTAGGCTGCTCCCGTGTTCCACGGGGCTGTGCAAGGGGAGCAGGTGCCGGCAGAGGGCGGGGAGTGACGCATGGGCAGGCGGGCGGGGCGGTCTGCATCGATGCAGATGTGAGTGAAGACCCGCTGGCCTCAGGAGGGTGTGAGGACTTTTTAACTTCCTGACAGTGCAGACCACAAGCATAACCAATCAGAGGAGCTATCCGACTGTCCCAGAACAGGCAGTGTGGGCGGCGTTTCTCCCGGCTGCTGGCTACAGTGAGTGCTCCGAGCACACGGACCATGGGCTCTACTAAGCTGCCATGCTCAGCAGGTTGGATGCATGAAATACATTTTCAACTTAATATTTTCAACTTATAATGGGCTTATCAGGACAGAACCTCATCCTAAATCAAAGATAGATATAGACATCTTATATAATAAAACTCTAATATGCTAAGTGTCCGTCGCCCACTTGTCCGTTCAAAGCATAATATGCTATTGATATGCTAAGGCTGCTCAACCGCTCGCTATGACCGCAGTAGGTTAGCTTGCTGCTGGGGTCCAGTTGATCAGGACTGAGTGAGATGGGCCGAACACGCCCTGGAGCCCTCCTGCAGTCCCTCCCTGGCTGGCCAATCTCCCACATCCCTCCCCAGCCCTGATCGTGCACCGGTGGGGTCCCTCGGCCTGGCCTGTGCCCTCTCGCAATCCAGGACCCCTCGGGGGATGTTGGAGAGCTGGTTTCAGCCTGATCCCGCTAACGCAGGAGCTGGTCAGTGCGCTCCCACAGGGGAGTGCCGCTCAGCCAGAAGCCGGGCTCACGGTGGTGGGAGCCCCTCGAGCCTCCACGGCAGCACTAGGATGTCCGGCTGTTTATCCTCTGGTCTCTATGTTGCGGGGAGCGGGCCTACGCTGTCATTCAGACACCCCCAAGGGCTCCCAGACTGCGAGAAGGTGCAGGCTGGGCTGAGGGCACCCCCTCCCCGGAGGCATGAATTCCGTGCACCGGGCCTCTCAGTATAATGTCTCCAGGTGTCGCCCTGCCATTCTCTCGTTCTCTTACCTCCCGGGGCATCTCCTCTGCTCCCCTAACTCACTGAAGCAGGAAACAAACCGGGAAGAAAGTGCCGCCCTAAGCTTGGGAAGATTCTGGGCTGGTCTTTCATCTCTCCACTTCCAAGGCTCTAAAAAGGCTGCGGGGGGGTTGTGAGCAAAGGCCAGTAAAATTAGCAAAGCAAATGGTGCAGAGGTAGAGAATCAGGCAAACTGTGTGTGAGCAGGCAGGAGAGAGGAAGGGAGGAGCAGTGGTTCAGACTCTGTGTCGGTCAGCAGCCCAGGCTGAGCATGTGCCATTGGATCCTGGCCTGGCGCTCACCCACAGCCGCGAGGCCGGCAGCACGAGGGGCCTGCAGCCTGCGGGCAGGTGAGCACGTCCAGGACAAGGAGCCACTGCGCCTGCCCGGGAGCTCCCGGCTTCGCCTCGGGAGGAGGGTTACTTAGACCAACCCGGCATGTGCCTCCCCTCCCCGACAGACTGTGCCCCTGGGGACCTGCACGTCCCGACTTCCCCTCCGCAGGCCCAGGCAGAGTGTGTGCCGAGTCAGACAGAGAGACCAGTGTGCGTGGGGGAGGGGGAGAGGTGCATGTGCTTGTGTGTGTGTGTGTGTGTGTGTGTGTGTCTGTGTGACAAGAGGCAGACAGAGGCGCATGCTTGCTACCCTCCGAGAGGAGACTTCGGCACTCGGGGCTACAGCGGCTGAGGTACGGGTTCGGAGCGGGAGGCCTCTGGCTCCTGCACACCCTGAGCTGACACTGCACTTCCGAAACCGGCCAACCTAACCGAAGCCAGACTCAAAGCCAGCGCCGCAGGGACGAGCCATCCGGCGAGCAGGTCTCCTAGTGGCCAGCCAGAGGCCCCTCTGGTTCACGGTCTCCCAGACACGCGGCTGCCGTCTGCCCCTCCCCTGCCTGCACTGCCTGGAAGACTGCAGTGAGGGAGGAGGCTGGGCCTGAGGGCCACAGGAGCACAGGCAGGAGGGATGACAGCAAAACTTGGAAAATATCTTCAAGCTTTCAGAAAACTGGGTACCGGTGACTTTGCTTTAAAAGCAAATCGGCCTGATGGTTGGCAAATTAGCCCAGAGCCTTTGGTGGGGTCATCAGGCTGTTCCCATCCCTGCCCAGAACCGTGCCCACGCCATCGCTGCTGCTGGGGGGAGGGGGGACCACACACACGGGGGGATGGGTGTGTCTGTCTGCCCAGAGGCAGCCACACCCACACGCCTCCCTGACCACTGCTTGCTCCTCCGAGCCGGGTCTGCGCGGTGAGCCGGCTCCACAACCCGCAGCCGGTCCGTTCTGCGAGCCCGGGCACCGCGGCGAGGCTGCCAGGCCTTTCTCTCCCCACCCCACCCGCTCTCCTCCCAGCAGACGCCTCCTCTCCAGTACCCCGTCAATTCCAAGTGGGTCCATATTCCAGAGACCCCCAAATCAGTGTCGTGACCAGGGAGGCCTCAGGAAATTTTCTGTGGTCAAGGGCAAGGACCACGCGAGAGGCCAGAGGGGCGCCCCAGGTGCTCCAAGCTGGCAGAGCCAAGGCCTGGGCCCAGGGGTCCTCAGGGTTTGAGCCAGGTGCAGCCTCACTCCCAAGCCTCCCACGCTCTGCGGGCCTGGAGGGCGCTCACCGAGTCCCCCCTGGAGGCGCACGGCGACCCCCCTGGAGGCGCGCACAGGGACCCCCCTGGGGGGCACTCACGGCGACCCCCCTGGAGGCGCGCACAGAGACCCCCCTGGAGGCGCGCACAGGGACCCCCCTGGAGGCGCACGGCGACCCCCCTGGAGGCGCGCACAGGGACCCCCCTGGGGGGCACTCACGGCGACCCCCCTGGAGGCGCACAGCGACCCCCCTGGAGGCGCGCACAGGGACCCCCCTGGAGGCACACGGCGACCCCCCTGGAGGCGCGCACAGGGACCCCCCTGAGGGGCACTCACGGCGACCCCCCTGGAGGCGCGCACAGAGACCCCCCTGGAGGCGCGCACGGCGACCCCCCTGGAGGCGCGCACAGGGACCCCCCTGGGGGGCACTCACGGCGACCCCCCCTGGAGGCGCGCACAGAAACCCCCCTGGAGGCGCGCACAGAGAACCCCCTGGAGGCGCGCACAGGACCCCTCTGGAGGCGCGCACAGGGACCCCCCTGGAGGCGCGCACAGAAACCCCCCTGGAGGCGCGCACAGAGAACCCCCTGGAGGCGCGCACAGGACCCCTCTGGAGGCGCGCACAGGGAACCCCCTGGAGGCGCGCACAGGACCCCCCTGGAGGCGCGCACAGAGACCCCCCCCCCTGGAGGCGCGCACAGAGAATCCCCTGGAGGCTCACAGAGACCCTCCTGGAGGCGCGCACAGAGAATCCCCTGGAGGCGCGCACAGAGAATCCCCTGGAGGCGCACAGAGAACCCCCTGGAGGAGCGCACAGAGAATCCCCTGGAGGCGCGCACAGAGAACCCCCTGGAGGCGCGCACAGAGACCCCCCTGGAGGAGCGCACAAAGAACCCCCTGGAGGAGCGCACAGAGAACCCCCTGGAGGCGCGCACAGAGAACCCCCTGGAGGGCGCTCACAGGAGGGTCGTTGACCTGTACGGGCATGGGGGAGCCAGGGCCTCCGAGCACTGGGTCACACCTGGCTCTAACCAGTGCCAGCCACAGTGTCTTGTCAAAACAGAAAATGCCCTCAACATGTCTCAGGTGAGCATTTTGTTCTAGAAACTCTTCCTGAGACCCTGAGCACCAGGTGCAGCCGACATGCCATGCTCCCTGGCTGTGACCACATGGGGGCAAGTGCCGGGACGGCGACCCCACAGCCTTGAGGTCTTCCCCGGGGCTGCCCTGACCCGAGGCATAGAAACCCTCGTGCACCAAGAGCATCCACACCAGCACCACAGAAAGCCACGGACTCACGCACAGGCATCTGCCCTGCGGCTCTCGGAAACGGGCCACGGGCCGCAGGAGACTCAGCACTGAGGTTCCGGCTCTCTGCACGTGGCATGACTCTCGGTCCAGGCTGCTTGGGGGGGGAGTTAGCAATGCGACTATAGAGCCCCAGAGGCAGGTGTGCCACAGCTGTGGGGAGGGAGAGCTGAACGGTCCCCTGTCCAGCCCTGGCCCGGACCGGGCATCTTGTGGCAGAGACGCTTCCGCAGGACTGCAGACTCTGACTGGGCCGGACATCCAGAAGCCAGACCCGGCCCAGCGTGCACGGCAACAGTCCGCACACAGGCGTGAGAGGGAGCACGAACAGCGCTGGCATGGCTGCCTCAGGGCGACAGGGGGCGCCGTGGGGGCCGCCCTCTCCACGGACATGGGTGCTGGCAACCTACAGTCATGGACCATCTTCCTTATAGCGTGAACATTTAAATATCTGGTGAAAACTATGGACTTTTCCCAGAAAAAAAGTAGAAACATGTATATACACACATGCTCACATGTGCACGCACGTGTGTGCATGCATACACATGCGTGCATGTATATACATGCATACGTGCTAACTCATACACACACAGGCACACGCACTTTTTCACACAAGGAGTTTTTGGAGTCTATGAACCTAAGCGAGCCTCTGAGTAAAAGGAAGGCGTGTGCTTTGTGCATTAAGTAATAACAAGCATTGTTAATGACTTGTTGGATGAACAAATAGATTTACTATTTAGCTTCAATATTTAGCAGCCTTGCTCCCAGCGGTCTGCAACTGGCATGAAGCCAAGCACAGAAGACAGGGGGATTCTTTAGCAGCCCGGCCTGCGAGCTCGCCCACGCCCCAGGCCAGCCCAGCGGCAGCTCCTCTCCAG
Source organism: Nyctalus aviator (assembly GCA_036971965.1). Classification (NCBI taxonomy): domain Eukaryota; kingdom Metazoa; phylum Chordata; class Mammalia; order Chiroptera; family Vespertilionidae; genus Nyctalus; species Nyctalus aviator. Next base: position 52,559,871 of record CM072933.1, on the reverse strand, counting down.
TCGAACAAAGCAGTGAGCCCAGCGCCCATGCTCAGCCCGCCCCCCACCCCCACCCCGGGCGACACCATGGCGCGGGCGGATTCCAGGGTCTGCCCTGCCCCTAGGAGCCTGCCACTGGCAGCAAACCACAGGTACCTCTGCCTCAGGCCAGAGAGGCCAGGCAGCAGTGGGTGGGGGCGGGGCCTCCCCTCTGCTCGCCATTGATCTCCACTAACGGACTTGTCTGTGGGAAGGAACAAACGGCTGCACAGTGAGCTGGCCGAGGCGGCCCCCGAGGCCGCCGGTGTCAGGCTGCTAATCGCTGAGCTGTGACCCATCAGCTGGGTCCCCACGCCCTGCTCCAGCACCCGGCTCCGCCCCACGCTCTGAGCAGGTGAGGCTGTAACGCGGATGCTGCTAACGGGAGAGAAGTACAGCCTGAGATGAAGGTAGGCCCCTGGTGTCGGCGTGGAGCTGTCCATTCACTGAGCTCGTTGTAATGCATTTCAAGGACGATCAGCTGGAATCACTCTGTCCTGGTGGGGCGGGGCTGATACAGTCCAGACTGCGCCACCCTTCCCTCCGTGTGAGACATCCCGCAAGCCAGCGAGCCTCGCCCACGCAATGTCACACCGCCTCCTGCTCCGGCCGCCTGTGGAGACGGGCGGAGCCCGAGCTGTTTGCATGCACCAGCATGTGGTCTCTGGGCCTGGAACACGGGTGGGGAGGCAGGGGGATGGTTTACCTGCTTAACTAAGAGACAGTTCACATGCAGTAAACTGCAAGTGTCAGAGTGTTCAATTTAACACGTGTGTAACATATGTATCACATCACAGGATCACGGCGGCGAGCACACTCATGACCTCCCCGCATTTCCTGGTGCCGTCAGGGCCCGCCTCCTACACGTCCCCCGGCAGCCACTGAGCGTGGTCACTGCGTGTCCGCCTGCGCCGAGTTCCACACAAAGGTAACTGGGCGTGGACTGCCCTGTCATTCTGAAATGCACCCCCGCAGCCTGCCCGCCACAAGGACGGGCATTCACTGTCTTCCACGTGGGGCCATTGCAGATGGCCCTTCTGTGGGAATGTGTGTGGACGCGCCTCCATTTCTCCTCCGTGAGGCCCCAGTGCTGGAGTGGCCAACGTCACAGTGTGTTTAACCGTCTAAGAAACTACCAAACAGCCGAAACTGGTTTGGCTCAGTGGATAGAGCGTCGGCCTGCAGACTGAAGGGTCCAGGGTTCGATTCTGGTCAAGGGCATGTACCTTGGTTGCGGGCATATCCCCAGTAGGAGGTGTGCAGGAGGCAGCTGGTCGATGATTCTCTCTCATTGATGTTTCTAACTCTATCCCTCTTCCTTCCTCTCTGTAAAAAATCAATAAAGTATATTTTTTAAAAAAAGAAAAAAGAAAAAGAAACTACCAAACTGTTCCCCAAAATGGCTGAGCCATGTCACGTTCCCACCAGCAGTGTGCAAGAGTGACAGTCGTTTCGAACCTCCTAAGGTCTACTATCCTCAATCTCTTAATTTAACCATTCTGATAGGAATGTAGCAGCTTTCCATTATGGTTTAATTGGCATCTCCCTAATCATCAATAAGCATCTTTCCATGTGTCTGTTTGCCACCCACATGTCTTCTTCAGTGGTGGGCCTATTCAAATGGTTTTCCCATTTTAATTGTATTATTTATTATTGAGTTTCAAGGGCTCTTTATATTTTGTATGTGATTCCTATATCAGATACGGGATTTCTAAATATTTCCTCCCAATCTAGCTTTTTATTTTCTTCACGGTGTCTTTCAAAGAGCTTAGAGAGTTAATGCTTAAAGAATTCTTAATTTTAATAAAATCCACTTTATCAATTCATTTTTTTAGTGGACTGTGCTATTGGTATTGTATCTAAGAAATCTTTGCCTAACCTAAAGTTTTACAGTTTAGGTTTAAAACTATGGTTTTATACTTTTAGGTTTTTCATGCATCTATGATCCATCTTTTACTTATTTTTTATATATAGTGCAAGGTATGGATTAAAGTTCATTTCTTAGCACTTAGTTACTTGGTCAAACACTATCTGTTGAGAAGATAATTCCTTTTCCAGTGTCACTGCTGGAAACCAGTCTTCCGTGCGGTGGGTCCACTGGGGTTTCTATCTGCTGCAGTGGCCTATTTGTCTGTTTACACCAGGCACGGTCTCGATTACCGCAGCTTTTGGATGTTCTGAAGGCGTGTAGTTTGTCCTCTACGTTTATTCTTCCTTTTCAAATGGCTCTGGCTATTCTAGACACTTTGCATTTCCATATGAATTTTAAAATCAGCATGTAATTTCTGACCGCTTCCAAAAAAGTGTGCTGGGGTTTCTGCTGACACTGCATTCCACCGACAGGTGAACTTGAGAACTGATATGTAATAGTCATGAGCCTCCAGCCCATGAACACAGACATGGCTCCTTTTACTCAGATCTTCTTCGGTTCCTGCAGCAATGTTTTATCGTTTCCAGTGTACAGACCTTGTTGATTTTTGTCAGATTGATCCCTACTAGTAAGTATTTCACACTTTTATACTATTGCCAATAGAATTTTTAATTTTTTGTCCATTGCTATTATCCTAATATATAAAAACCCTGGGTTGTAATGACCGGAGACTGACCAACCGGAAGTCAGTGCTGTCCCCACCCACAAGTGAGCAGTAAGGGGCAATCAGGCAGGCAGGCAGAGTGGTTAGTGGTGATCAGGTAAGCAGACCAGTGGTTAGGGGTGATCAGGTAGGTAGGCAGGTGGCTAGGAGCGATCAGGTAGGCAGATGGCCCCTCACAGTGCTGGCCCCGCCCCCCAGCAAAGAGGGAGGCCCAGGCCAGCCAAGTCATTGCACCCCACCCTGTCACCCCAGGGAGGCTACTGGTGGCAAGGGAGGGAGGGGAGAGACAGCGCTGCACAGATGACAAGCAATGGCAACAGCGAGGGTGGGGCCAGCTGCCTGCAGCCTGGGGAAGGAAAGGCCCGTTAGACCCTGATCTGAGGCCTAACTGAGGGGTCCCTATTGTGAGAGGGTGCAGGCCGGGCTGAGGGACCCCTCTGAGTGCATGAATTTTCGTGCACTGAGCCTCTAGTATTATATAAACACAATGGGTTTTTATAGTGATCATAATACAATGTTGCTAAGTTGCTAAGTTAACTTGATATTCTAGTAGCTTTCTTGTAGATTCCATTGAATTTTGCATGTAGATGGTCATGTCATCAGTAAATGAAAAGTTTTGTTCTTTTCTTTTCCCTCCTGGCGGTTCTTCTTTCTTCCGCTTGTCTAAAGGTGCCAGCTGAAACCTTAGGAATGATATGAACAGATGGGGGAGAATGAACACCCTGTCTGTTCTGCTCTCACGGGAAAGGATCATCCTTCACCACTGAGCAGAGGCTCGCTGTAGGTTGCTCACAAATACCTTCATAAGTTCAAGAAAGCTCTTTATATTCTAGTTTGCTGAGCGTTTTAATAGAACTGGATGTTGAGTTCTGTCAAGTGTTTTTTTCTGCAACACAATCCTATGATTTTTCTTTCTTTCCCTCCACAGTCATGGTGAATTGCATCAACTAAATTTTGAATGTTAAACCAACCGTACATCACTGGGCTAAGCCCCACTTGGTCATAATGAAGTATCCTTTTATATGCCAGCCATTGTCCACGCTCTGCCGTCTGCTACCAAAGCCAGCCATGTTCCGTGTGCCCCCTGGTGGTCAGCGCACCTCATAGTGACCAGTTGTTCCGTTTTTCAGATGTTATGCCATTTGATCTATTTGCATATTAGGGTTTTATATAGAGAGATAATATTTTGTTGAGGTTGTTTATGTGCCTATGTTTATAAAGGATATTGGGTTAGTTTTCTTGTAACATATTTGTCAGTTTTAATATCAGAGTGAGTTGAGAAATACTTTCTGCAATTTTCTGGAAGACCTTGTGCAAAATATATATATTTTATATATATTATATATATACATATATATATACATATATATGTATATATACACACACATATATATTTTTGTGTATGTATAAAAGCCTAATATGCAAATTAGGCTTTTATAACCTTGGAAGTCCTACTGGGAGACCAGGAGTTTGATGACATGCGCTGACCACCAGGGGGTGGTACAGAACGAAGGAAGGCTGGCAGTTGGAAGACCTTGATGGGCCCTGATCACTGGCCAGCCTAGGGACCCTGCCCATGCACAAATTTCGTGCACGGGGCCTCTAGTTGATAATATTTCTTCCCTAAATATATGGCAGAATTTAATAGTAAGGTGATCTTGACTGAGAATTGCCTTCCCCGGGAGGTTTTAACAACAAATTTTGTTTCTTTAATAGATACAGAGCTATTCATTTCTCTACTTCTCCAGCGTGCTTCAGTAGTTTTGCCTTTCAAGGAATTTTCCCATTTCAGCTTGCTTGTCAAATTTGTGGCATAAAGTTTTTCACATTATTCTCTTCTTATTCTTTCAATGTCTGTACAATCTGTAGTGATGTCATTTCTCTTATGCCTGATGTTGGTAATTTTTGTCTCTCTTTTTATTTCCTAATCATTCTGTCTAGAGGTTTATCAATTTTATCTTCACAAAGAACCAACTCTTGGTACTATTTATTTTCTCTGTTGTTTTTCTATTTTCTGTTTTCCACTCTTATCTATATTATTAATTTTCTCTTACTTATTTTGGATTTCATTTTCTCTTCTATTTCTAGTTTCTTTAAGTGGAAGCTGAGGTAATTAATTTGATTGCCTTTCTAAGGCAATGGAACGTGAAGTCCCAGAGCCTTCAGTTTTTACAATCTTCTGGCTGCATGACCTTAGTTTAATTAAATAGCTTATCCTACCCTCAGTTTTACCATCTGCAACATGAGACTAAACATACCTACCTGTCAAGGCTACTATGATAATTCAATGACATCAAATTTTAAGCACCAAGCCCAATGCTAGCACACAGTAATTGCTCATGAGGTGTTTCTTCCCGCCCTCTGATATGCAATCACTCCATCATCTCCTTGGGTGACACACAAAGGCACATAAGTACTCCACAGTCACAAGATATAAAAACTGATGCCCCACAAAGCCCAGCAGGTCTGATCTTTCATCCTCAAACAGGTGCAGAAACAGGCGAGCTGAGATGCAGAGATGAGGACCCAAGCGAACCACCTCTTCCTCTGGGTAAGACTGGAACCCAAGTCCGGCTGCCTACCACCAAAACTGAACTCCCGAGACAGATGCTGTGAAAAAGGAAAGTGTTTATTCAAGTGCTAGTCACCTAAGGAGAGGGGGAACTCTCATCGCAAAGCCCTTCTCACACCTCAGGGCAGGCAGAGGTTTTTATAAGGAGGGAGAGAGAAAGCAGAACAAAGAAATCAAGGGGAGGAGGTTGAAAAGCTGTCTACACCCAGACCAGCACCGTCCACTGCAACAAGGACCCTGAAACTGGTCAAGTGCGGGTCCGGTGTGTGTCATCCTGGTTCTAGGGGGGGGAGGTCAGCACATTTCTGGCTGCAGTGGTGGTTCTGCTGGTCCGTAGCCCGTCTAACTCACAGGACAGTACACGTCCACTGAGGGCATCTTCTCCCTGCCAAGTGGCCTCAGTAAAGGAGGTGGCACGATCCTGGCACCGCCGGGCCCATCGGAAAGAGCCACGCTCTCCCGAAAGGAGGGCAGCAGGTGGGTCAACCAAGACCACGAAGAGGATCCCATTTGGCCAATGGTCCCCCAGACGGGCCTCCCAGGCGCTGTCCGTGTGGGATTCTGGCATTTAACCACACGTTCCATCCTGTGGGCAGGGGCAGGGGAGACCGGGGGAGCATGGTCACAGCAGGGGCCGCACAGTGGTGTGGGCGTGGGGGGGGGGGGGCACAGAAAGCCCTTGGGCACAGCTGCACAGGACAGCGCCTCCCCCCGCCCCCCCTCGCCCTGCCGTCCTTTCCCACGCCGGCATCAGATGAGGCCTCACATCCTGGTGGCTCCGGACCCCGCCGGGCTGAGCGCACGGAGTTAGTAAACGTTAATCTGCCAGCAAACACACAATTACCATGCCCCCACGTACCGCTGCTCTGTAATTAGACTGAAGAACAAAACCTACAACACTGGTCCCCACAAAGTTATTGTCCAATTCTTGGTTAGGTTTCTTAGCAATTAAACTCATTTACTCATTTGTTTTTGAAAAGGTATTTATTCCTTCCGTTTAAACTAATGCCATAATTATGCGATGTGAGTTATTAATGAGATCACCACTGAGGTGCAGTTGTCTGGCTGCTTTGCCAGGGGCCAGACCAGACATTTCCAGCAGGGAGCAGTGATTGAAACAGCATTTGTCCTAATGATTCTCCTTCTCCAGGGAGGTTCCCATCAAGAAGACTTGGGAGTGAGGCCTCAGCTGAGGGCTACGTGCCCTGAGCACAGCCGGCGTCCGGCGGGGAGGTGTGGCCACCAGAGCGCCTGGGCCGTGAGGAGCGAGAGCTGGCCCTGTGCTCTGCTTCCCGAGGACACAGAGAGCCACAGCCACAGACACGCCCTAGCAGGGATGCACTGGCGGGAGCCAAGAGAGGCAGCAATGGGCTGCCATCAGGCGCAGTCCCTCAGTAAAAAGTCTACTGAGCACTGAGCATGTGCCTGGACCAGCAAAGCCTTTGCATGTACTGCCCGTGTAACCCACAGACAGACCACAGCGGGGAGGGAGTGTCATTATACAAGTGAGGAGGATGGTGCACAGAGGCTGAGTGGCTGCCCAAGCTCACACAGCCTGAGAGGCAGAGCCAGACTCAACCCAGGCAGCCTGCTCCTGAGTCCACGCCCCTCCCCATCCCCGAAGCGAGCCTGATTCAGGGCGGAGGGCAAACAGCCAGAGCTGTGCACCGGGACGCTCGTGGTCCTGAGCCCACCTAGCCCTGCGAGGAACAGCACTGCCACTCCGCTCCCCGTGGCTCGTCATTATCACACAGACGCCAGCCGTGTGCAGGCACCCCGCAGGCCCCTTTACGCCTGCCGCTCGGAAAGCCCCACCCGGTCCCTCAATGAGGAGGCTGGAGCTCAGAGCAGTCACCATGGGCATAAGTGGGGGGAGAGGAGGCAGCCTCACTTAACACAAAGCTCGAGAGGTAGAAAATGCAGTGACAAGATACATCTGCCACTCCATCCCAAGTCATCATGTCCCCATCCCACACCAATGTTGCCTGTGGCCTGTGCGTGCTCAGGTGCACACACGTGTACGCGTGCTTTGCAGAGCAGCACCACACTACGTCCTGGCATTGCAACTGCCCGCCAGAGGGCATGTGCCGGACTGCTGCCCTCAGCACAGGAAGAACTATGTAGGGTTTGGCGGAGGGGGTGGGCTCAGGGCCGCGGCTCTCACGGTGCACACCCCACGGAAGCCCTGGCTGGGATGGGGGTCTGGGGCGGAGATGCCTGCATGGCGGTCAGGAGCCTGCGCAGCGGCCAGCCTTGGCTCTTTTGACCTCCCCCAAGCTCTGGGCTGAGTGCATGCACTACTGGACCCAGCACCTCTTGGTGAGCTAAGCACCAGATCCCCACTTCGTCATGGGCGAGTTCCCCAACCCGGCCGCCTCGCTGAACCCCTAGAGTCTGGGCCTAGGAGGGAGAGGGGAAGAGAGGGAGAGAAGAACGAGCTGCCAGGGGACATCGCTGGCGAGTCACAGCCCCGGCCTAGGCCCTGGGCCAGGCCACACTTGCAGAACCCTCTGCGTGCAGCCTGCCTTCCACCCTCCGCCTCCACACCAGACTCCCACAGCTGCTGTGCTTCTATGTCCCCACTCCGGCAGGGAGGGGAGGGGGAGCTCAGAGAGGGAAGGCAAAAGGGTCCCCACACCCAATGGGGCCTGCACAATCCCAGATGGGGGAACCACAGCTGCATACTCTGGCACAAAGAGGTGCCCTCTGGGGCAGCAGGCTGACCCCTTACCCAGTAGACAGCAGCCTCTCCTCCCCACCAGGGGCAGGCAGACCCCTCCTGTGAACTTACTCAGTCCGATGGCTTTGCACAGCCCACCGGGCTGCCCTGAGCCCCGGGGGACCCTGTCAGCTGCAGCCCAGGACCCTCCTCCAGCAACCCGGCCGCTCCCTCCTCCTGGTGTAGGTGCAATTAGGTCTGTGGGTGTCGCTCCGTCTCCAGAGCTGGGTCCTCCCTTGCCCCCAGCCCTAGAGAGCTGCACTGCCCGGCCTGGCTCTGGGGAGGGCGGCAGGGGCACCACCTCCAGCTTCCAAAGGGCAGTGCTGGGCCTGCCCACCGAGGCCTGGGCTCCACACAGTCAGATCCGAGACCCCACCCACCGCTGGTGGCACAGAGCCCCTGCTTCCCCAGGCCCTGGGCCCGTGACTACTGTGTGAGGGTGAGAGCCGCCAAGCGCATGGCCATGGGGTTTCCAACCATCATGGCCTTGTCTGTTCAGTGTTCTCCGCGTTCTTAACCCGGAGGTAGGTGTTTATGGCAAAACCAGAAGAACTGTACAGATCACCGTTTTGTGTGCTGCAGGCTTCGGGTGGCGCCCACCCCTCCACCCCGGGCCGCCCCACCGGTGGGTGAACCGCCGTAGTCCGCTGTGCCCAACGGCCTCCACCTTGCTGTGACCTTTCTTAAATAATGATCCGCTGTGGTGTTTGACTAAAGCAGCTACAGGTTCCCGTTCAACGTATGTGACGTAACGCATTAGCGAACTGGCCACAGATGGACATACGGACCTGCTGCTCTTCCAGCTCTGCTCCGGAAAACCTGTGCTCTGGGCCACCGTGTCTGCTCCACGCTGTGCCCGGGGCCTGGCGGGCTCGGTGCTGTGGGGCCCTCCTCCCTCCGGCCGCACAGCCGGAGCAGACCCCCTGGCCGCTCCACGCCGTGTCCTCACCTGTGAGCAGGCACCCCGCTGCGCCGGGAAGGGCGCTGAGAGCGGCGAGCTGAACCCTGAAGCACCGCGCAGGCCGCACGGACAGGCCTGGGACAGGACCACTCGGGGCCGTCTGCTAGTCCCGGGCCACCGGTATACTCGGCCCTGCCCGGGCCCTGGCGGGGACTTGCCTCAGGAAGACCATACCCTGCACACGCTCCTTTCCTCGCTCTCACGTGCAGCCAGGAGCCTGGGCACATGGAAGGACCAGGCCTCTGGACGGAGACCTGCAGGCCTGTGTCCGCCCCCGGGTCTGGAGGGGGCCTGCCGGACGGGGTCTAGAGGCACCATCTGAGGCAGCCAGGGGTCCCAAACCCATCGGTGAGGCCCTGAGGCCTGCCCAGCCTCCAGCTCCAGCCTCAGCCCTGGCCACTGCCATGGTGCCACCACGTGATCTCTGCCTCTTCCCATCGCGGACCAGCCCTCCAGCATGCTCTTCCCCTGCCAGGGATGTTCTTCCTGGCCCCTCCCTCCGAGTCCCTCCTGTTCGTGCTCCCTGCCAACCTGGCGCCATCTCCAGGAAGTTCCCGAGGTCCCGCACGAACTGTGCAGTCACCACCAGGAAGAGATGGGCCCAGGCTGCAGGCTCACGGAGCAGTGTGGGGAGGGACGCCAACCACGCTGCAGGGAGCGGGGCCCCGCATCAGAGCTGGACACCCCCAGGAACACGCCACGCACACGCTGTGGGCACCCGGCGCCTGCCCTCAGTGCTCAGAGTTCCGCAGGAAAGCATCTTGGTGGCATTTGGAAGGGGAAGAGCTTCTTAAATAAGGCAGGAAGAAGTTCAGCATAGAAAAGATGAATAAATTTGACAACAGAATAAAGAACTTCTGTGCATTAAGACAACTAACGGAGCCCCGGCCAGTGCAGCTAGGCATCGTCCCATGCACCAAAAGGTTGCTGGTTCAATTCCTGGTCAGGCCACATGCCCTGGTAGGGGGTGTGGGAGAGGCAGCCAGTCAATGTTTGGCTCTCACTTCTCTCCTCTCTCTCTCTCTCTCCCTCTCTTTTTCTCAATATCAATAAAAAGTCATTCTTTAAAAAAAGAGGCAGGTAACTGAAAGAAGATATTTGCCACACCTAACTTGCAAAAGAAAAAGCTCAATTTTAAAAATAGGTAAAAAATTAAAAACAATAAATAGGCATTTCATAGAAAACAGAAAATAGCCCATAAAGACATGAAAAGATGCTCAATCCATCTGTTAGGGGAACAATGTATGTTAAAATCATAATAATATACGATTTTCACATGGAAATCTTAAATTAAATAGCACCAGTTGTTGGTGAGGTTGGGAGCTGAGAACTCGGGTCCGTTGCAGATGGCAGTGTGAGCAAGGGGAGTGGGACACGGGAGTGACTTAATCAGGGGCAGCAGGCAGCGCCCACCGCCCAGCAGTCCCGCCCCAGGAGGGAGCCTCACAGCCCTCACACAGGAGCCCGGAGACAGGCATGAGCATGTTCTCATTAACATTACTTGCAATAGCAAATATCTGGAAACAGCCCAAATGCCCATAACAATAAAATAGATAATTTCGCATGAGAGTATGCAGTAATAAAAAGGATTGGATATACCCACCTCATCACATGAGTGGATTTCAAAATCCTAATAATGAGTGGAAAAAAGCATTCACAAAAGCATACAGAAGAGTTACTTCATGGACTGGAGAGGATAGGGAAGCCAGGGGTCTCTTATGAGGGTTTCTGGCTGGGACCGTCTAGCCCTGCCCTGCCCCTCACTAAGCCTCTACTCTGAGCACTTCCTCCTGACAGCCAATCAAAATCCTCCCTGTCCTCCTGACAGCCTATCCACATTCTCCCCATCCTGTGCTCACACCGCTGACCTAAGCCGTGTGTACTTTGGTTCTTCGGTACGTGATCGCCGATAACGAAAAGCCAGGGGCTGGGGAGCACACGGGCGGATGGCGGATGGGAGGGCTCCCCTGCATCTGTTAACTGGTATGGGTTCATGGAAGTTTATTCCATTTCCGTTATTTTAGCTTAATGTGTACATGTCCCCATGGGTAGCTATCAAGTTTTTAAAATAATTTAAAACGAGCGCAATCAGCAACATCCATCCGCACAACCTGCATGCTGGTTTCTGTGGGTTCCGGCTCCCAGAAGCGGGGGCGCAGGGAGGGACGGTAGGGCCTGGCTGCAGCTTTAGCCACGTTCCCCACCACCTTATCTTCATCCAACGTGAGTTTGTAGCAAAACAACTGCACGTGGAGGAACTTGGTGAATGTGTTGCATGGAGGAGTCAGTGATTTCTAAAGTCTCATCACAACGCCACTGCGCACCCAGATGTGTTCACTAGGAAGAGAGCAAGGCCGCAGCCCGAGCACACACCCCCCCACACACACACACACTCACACACACACTCACACACACACACACTACACACACTCACACACTACACACACACATACACTCACATACACACACACACTCACACACTACACACACACATACACTCACATACACAATCACACACACACTACACACACACATACACTCACATACACAATCACACACTCACATGCACACACACACTCACACACACACTACACACACATACACTCACATACACAATCACACACACACTCACACACACTCACACACTACACACACACATACATTCACATACACACACACTCACACACACACTCACACACTACACACACACATACACTCACATACACAATCACACACTCACATGCACACACACTCACACACACACACTACACACACATACACTCACATACACAATCACACACTCACATGCACACACACTCACACACACACACACTCACACACACACACTCACACACACTCACACACTACACACACACATACACTCACATACACAATCACACACTCATACACACGCTACACACACACATACACTCACATACACAATCACACACTCACATGCACACACACTCACACACACACATACACTCACATACACAATCACACACACACTCACACACACACTCACACACACACACTCACACACACACACACTCACACACACACACACTCACACACACACACACACACACACACACACTCACACACACACACACTCACACACACACACTCACACACACACACTCACACACACACACTCACACACACACTCACACACACGCGCACACACTCACGCACTCACACACGCACTCACACACACACTCACACACACTCACACACACACACTACACACACATACATTCACATACACAATCACACACACAAACTCACATACACTCACACACACACACACACACACACACACTCTCGGGAGTATTCCAGAATGCAAAGCGGTACGCCAAAGCTCTCGGTTCTGTTCGATCCAAACCTCTGGCATTTTAACGTTACAGACTTTCTCTCCCAAATGTCAGCTTCGCTCTTATTTTTCCTTTCACTGTCACAACAAGCACACTAGTATTTTCTATGGAACTTTACCAAATAGCACATCTTGTGTTTTGTAAATCACATACATAGAAGCTCTGCTCTCACTCTCTGCCAAGTCTCTCCCGCGGCCCAAGGCTTCTGCTTCTCTGGCCCTTGATTGCTGACTCAAATGCCGAGCCCTCAGGCCCCACCAGGGCAGGACACTCCTGGGTTTGAAGAAAGCTGAGGGGCAAGTGAGGAAGAATCAGGCCTCGCCCCGCCAGGCTGGGACCTGACCTCTCCCCATCCTGGGCAGGCAAGTCCATCCCACATCATCACCCCCTTCTTAGCATCAGCCCGCCGGGCTGGGGAGATGGACCTGGCCAATCCAGACGACAGAAACAGCCTGGCTAAGCGCAAGCGCATAACAGCCAGACCCCCTCTCGGACGTGCATTCCTAGTCTGTAAATGCAGCGAGAACCTCAGAGTGCCGTCATTTGGGGGCTTAGGTGAGATAATACATGTGAGGACACATGCACATCAGCACTTCTGCTTGACTCTGGAAGGAATAGCACAGTCTTTACGGCCATTTCACTTGAATTGGGCTGATGCAGCGATACTGCAGGGGGGGGGGTGCTGGAAGCCCGAGGAGCCCGGAGGCCCCCTTTGTCTTGGCCTATCAGCCACACGGCACCACCCAGCCCCTCAGACACACCAAGGCCAGCCCTGCCAAGGGGGCCCACGCCCTCCACTCCGCTGAGCACGGGTTTCCCTCCGGGGCCCCCCAGCACCAGGGTGCTGGAAAGGGCCAGAAGCTGGGCCGTGCTGGAGGCATAGCCAGACAAGCAGGAGTCAGGGGGTAGATTTGTGGAGAACGTCTGGAGGCAAAGGCTTGACCTCCGCGGTTATCTAATCGGGGCCAGAGAACAGGGCAGGCCAAGGTGGGAGGTCTAGCGCTGAAGCCAGTGAGAGGGCTCTGGCCTCAGGCAAATCTGCGGCCAAAGGGTCAGCACCCTGGACAGCGACGTCCCGCCTATGGCAGCTCTGCAGGCTTCCCAGATCAGAATCAGCAAACAGGGCAGATGGCTGCCAGTCCTCTTCCCCGGCCCATGCATGCCCCGGGCACCGGGGGCATCACAGAGCAACCACAGTCTTTCTATCTCTCCCCACGCACAGCCTCAGGGGTCTCCCCGCATGGCACCCGGGCTCACCCACTGCCACGGTGCTCCAGAGGAGCGCTCGTCACCCCTCCTGTGTGGAATCCCTAAGACGGCCAGAGCTGGGGGGTGGGGGGGGGGGCCGAGAAGAAAAGGGAGTTTGAGCAGGTGCCATGGGGTGTCATTTAGGCGCCCGGACGGGTGGGTGGGGGCCTGGAGGGCTGATTCCCCACCCCCTGCGGTCAAGGTTCCCCCAAAACCACCTCGAAGCTTAGGGAGAACAGGGCGTGAAGAGTGTCTGTAGGTCAGAGCAGAAGGAGAACAACGGTGCCAGGAGAAGTGGGGTGGGAACAGAGGACGCAGCACCCTCCGCCTGGCACCTGCACACCTCCCCTCAGCCAGCCGCAGAGCAGGCCCGACGGCCCGAGCTGAGCCACCAACACAAGGTTCTCAGAGGAAGGCTGGCCCTCGAGGCGCCCTGTGCTCCCAGTGGCCTGGGCTCCCACTGCTGCCAGGGCCCGAGATTGGGGGGCAGGAGGGCCAAGTCCTGGACAGAGTCCAGTTAAAGTGCCAGAGACTCGGCCACCCTGTGCCCTCACCGCCTCGCCTTTACGGCAGCACAGTGCCCACACCGCCCACTCCTCCCGCAGCCTCGGCAGCGTACGTGCTCAGGGCGAGGCCGCCCAGCCTCGGGGCAGAGAGCCAGGCAGATGCAAACACCTGCTTCTCTCCGCAGTTACATTCCTGGCTCACCCTGAGGCTGCCGGCCTCACGGACCTCACACCCTTAAAGACATGGAACGTGTGGCCGTGGCTATAGCATGGGGATCCTGACTGTGGGGTCACATGGATCTGCACGAGGTGAAATCGCACGGCAGTGAGCGCACGCCGCCTGCATGCGTGCTGCAGGGTGTGAGCAAGGGCACGCATGTGCGTTCCTGCTTCCGAGCTGCAGGGGCTCTGCACGCAGCTGCTGCTGGGGGCCGGGTGTGGCCGCTGGGTCGCTCTGTTATTTCCAGAGCCGCCGTGTGAAAACCTGCAGCTACTTCTCCCACACCATCTTTCTGGCTTTCCAAGAAGCCAATATGATTCTTTCCATGTGGCAGATATTCGAAGAAGCCATGACCGCTCATGCCCAGTGATCCCCTGACATTTGCCAAGACCCCGCAACTAAGGGCAGGTGGGAGGAGGCAGGACGGAGCTGGAAGGGCTGGTGCTGGCAATCCTGGAAGAGGAGGCTCAGGGACGCCCGTGCTGGGGCCTCCACCGCCGCCTGCGTGCAGCCGTCAGGCCCGCCAGCAGGTTATTAATATTTTATTGAAGATTATTCGAATTTCAGCTGTCATGGTAAGGTGTGTTGCTAGGCGACTTCAGTGCCTGTCTATGGCTCTGTTTGCACAGCTCTTTCCCACTTGCGAAGCTCAAGGCTGGGCCCTGCCGCCGAGCCCCACTGGCTCAGACCACACCTCCTCGCCTGCCCGGGGGCAGCCAGCTGCCAGCCGTGCCATGGCCGGCACAGGCCTCCCGCGCCGAGGGCCGCCCCGGAGCCAGAGCAGCCGGCGCACTCACCGTACTCGCTGTCGTAGAACATGACGAACTTCTGCCAGCGCAGCTCGCTCACCAGCCGCAGCATGACGTCGTTGAGGCGCACGGGCGGCCGGGAGGCCAGCGTGTAGGCCTCGCCGTCCGGGCTGGGGTTCAGGTGGCAGGCCGTGCGCGGCGACCCGCCCGGGTTGCGCTGGACAAAGAGGTGCGGGATGTGCATCGCGTCGGTGAGGGACTGCAGGGCGTTGGCGGACGCACAGCCAGTGGACGTGACCAGAGCCAAGATCCCCTGGGTCATGAGGTCACAGGCTGGAAGAGAGTGAGAGACCGGGGTCAGCACGGGTGACGCCGCACGGCTCCCCACCCGCCCACACCGCTGCGCACGCCTGGGCCCCAAGAAGTGCTGCCTCCTTCCAAGAGCCCATCCCAGCCAGGCCAGCAGCTCTCACAGGCTCACTGAGGCCCTCTGCTCTTGTGCCCATTCAACAGATAGGAAAGCAAAGGCCAGGAGAGGCACCATTGCTGGCCGTAGCTGCCCGAGCAGAGGTGGCGGAAGAGGACGCAGCCCCTCTGCCCAGGGGCCTCATGCTGCAGCAGCCGTCCTGCCTGCTGCCCGGCTGCAGCCCTCACAGCCCAGAGCTGGCGTGTTTTTGGCTGTGCTTCCCTAGGCCAGGCCCAGACCAGGACAACGCTGGGAGCTCTTCAATCGCGGTGGGCTGGCTGCCGGGACTGAGGGAGTGACTCAGCGGAGTCAGCGAGACACGGACCCCGGAGGCCAGGTTGTCCTAAGTCTTCCGGCCGAGTCCACTTGGTTCACGTCCTAAGGCCTGGTCAGCCCAGCCCAGCCTGGCTCCAGGGCCCCAGTGACCCAGCACTCGCCAGGAGCGAAGGAAGGGGCTCCGGGGAGGACGGCCGCCGCAGGCTGGGCGGAGGTGGCACGGCCTTCTGGGGTCACCGTAAGCACGAGGAACGCCCGTCAGCCACCACCTCCTCCTCTGGGGCAGTGGGCACGGCAGAGACCCCTCGCACATGGCACCATTTCCGAACAGTCCTGGAGCGACATTACCAGCAGCTCTGTGCCGGCAGGAGGTGGGAGAGAGCAGCCGACGGCAGCTCTGAACAACGCTGACAGCGCCGCTCTGCCGGCTGAGAGCCAGGGGAGGGGCCTGAGAGCAGGACGCACCCCAGGAGCTGGCGAGGGAGGCACAGGGACACACACACACACACACACACACACCCCGCTCAGGACGATCACTCAGTGCTCAGCTCCACGGTGGCCCTCGGCCTCTACGCACGAGGCGGGCAGGCGGCTGAACCAGAGACCCCAACGTCTCTCGGGGAGCGTGCAGCCGCCCCAGCCTACCCCTCTCACCAGCTTTCCCCGCAGAGCTCCCCCGAAAGAGGCCCGACCACGCTGCTTCTGTGGGAAGCCTCCAGCGCTCCCGGAGTCCAGAGCGCCTGCGGCCCGAAGCTGTGCGGCCTGCTGCCACAGCCCCCTCACCACGCCCAGCCCAGCGGTCGGCAAACCGCGGCTCGCGAGCCACAGGCGGCTCTTTGGCCCTGTGAGTGTTCTAATGCCACTTCTTCAAAACAGACTCGCCCAGGCCAAACACCGACTTCTGCGCATAAGCCACGAAGTTTCAATCGCACTATACATGCGCACCGCACCCACGTGTAGTGTTTTGTGAAAGAGCCACACGCAAGGGGCCAAGGAGCCGCATGTGGCTCACAAGCCACAGTTTGCTGACTACTACCCCAACCAACTGCCCAAGTCTCGGCCCCTGGCACCTGCCCCGCTTTCTATTACCTCTCAAACCTCACACCCACTCGCGTTTCAAGACTCAGACTCTTCACCCCCGGGCTGGCTATGGACCCGTGTCCAGCACTCCTCACTCGCTCTCCCCTATCTGCAAACCTGTGGGGGGCAAAGAGCAGGATAAGCAGGGTCCCCCTATCGATCTACCAAGGAGACAGACCCCACAGTTGGGCCTGTGAGAAAGGAGGGGCCGGAGGAGGGTGAGCCCCGTGGGGGTGGCATTGGGACCCCAAAGGGAGAGAGGCTTGGACCACAGGCAGGGAGCAGAGGATGGTGTGGACCAGGCGCCGCCCTGCAGCAGGAACAGCTCGGAGCAGACAGTGCTGCTGGCCGCCCTGTCCCGGCCGCTGCAGCCGCAGCCCGGAGTCTCCTGGCTCTGCCGCTCTCCGGGCAGCAGCCTGTGGCCACAGCACGTCTCCTTTCTGAGCTTCCGGTTTCTACTTCATCGAGTGGCTGGACAGGGTATGAAACCAGCTGGCTTTCTGCAGCAGCAGAGCTGCGGGAGCAGTGACGCCCCGAGGACCACGAGTGCCAGCCCCGAGCTGGGCGCAAGTATGCCCGCTTCCACATCCCCGCCCACGCCGTGCCCAGGGTCCCAGCCACAACTCACCCCGAAGCCAGCAGCCTCCCGTGGCCGCCTGCCGCTCCGGCCCCAGCGACCGCAGGGCGGGCATCGGGGCTGGAAGCTCCAGGCCCGGGGGAGGGGCCCACGCAGGCCCCTGTCCAGCCCCTGGGGACGGCCTGCTAACGGGGCACTGTCCAAACAATGGCTGTTCGGAGGCTCCAAACATAGCAATCAAAGCGTCAAACCCAAACCGGCGTGAGCTCAATCTAGTTGTGCGCTCATTCCCAGGACAGGACGTTACACTCTGCCCTGGTTGAGGGGGGTCCTGGCCCGGGTCTGACCGGGCCCTGCCGCGGACACCCCACGGGGCCTGGCAGGGGGCTGGCCTCCTCGGGTCCTGCCGGGAAAGACGGCGCCCCTCACGCTCTGCGCGCCCTGTGAGAGGTCTGCGTGTGAAGGGCGTCCCAGAGCCCGGCGAGGCGGAGGGTGGAAGGCACACTGCTCCTCCCGCTCCCAGCGGACCGCAGCCTTCCTCTCATTCTCTGTTACGAAGCAAGCCACCACGCTGACCTCCCCTGATTGTGACAATGCACTGATCTCCCCTGATTGTGACAATGACCGGATCTCTCGATTGTGACAATGTGCTGATCTCCCCTGATTGTGACAATGACTGGATCTTCCGATTGTGACAATGCGCTGATCTCCCCTGATTGTGACAATGCACTGATCTCCCATGATTGTGACAATGTGCTGATCTCCCCTGATTGTGACAATGTGATCTCCCCTGATTGTGACAATGACCGGATCTACGGTTGTGACAATGCGCTGACCTCTCCTGATTGTGACAATGTGCTGATCTCCCCTGATTGTGACAATGCACTGACCTCCCCTGATTGTGACAATGCACTGACCTCCCCTGATTGTGACAATGCGCTGATCTCCCCTGATTGTGACAATGCGCTGATCTCCCCTGATTGTGACAATGTGCTGATCTCCCCTGATTGTGACAATGCACTGACCTCCCCTGATTGTGACAATGTGCTGATCTCCCCTGATTGTGACAATGCACTGACCTCCCCTGATTGTGACAATGCACTGACCTCCCGATTGTGACAATGCGCTGATCTCCCCTGATTGTGACAATGTGCTGATCTCCCCTGATTATGACAATGCGCTGATCTCCCCTGATTGTGACAATGCACTGACCTCCCCTGATTGTGACAATGCACTGACCTCCCCTGATTGTGACAATGTGCTGATCTCCCCTGATTGTGACAATGCACTGACCTCTCCTGATTGTGACAATGCACTGACCTCTCCTGATTGTGACAATGCGCTGACCTTTCCTGATTGTGACAATGACTAGATCACCCCTGATTGTGACAATGCACTGATCTCCCCTGATTGTAACAATGACCGGATCTCCCGATTGTGACAATGCACTGATCTCCCCTGATTGTGACAATGACCGGATCTCCCGATTGTGACAATGCGCTGACCTCCCCTGATTGTGACAAAGCGCTGATCTCCCCTGATTGTGACAATGCACTGACCTCCCCTGATTGTGACAATGCACTGACCTCTCCTGATTGTGACAATGCACTGACCTCTCCTGATTGTGACAATGCACTGACCTCCCCTGATTGTGACAATGCACTGACCTCCCGATTGTGACAATGCACTGATCTCCCCTGATTGTGACAATGACCGGATCTCCCGATTGTGACAATGCGCTGATCTCCCCTGATTGTGACAATGCACTGACCTCCCCTGATTGTGACAATGCACTGACCTCTCCTGATTGTGACAATGCACTGACCTCTCCTGATTGTGACAATGCACTGACCTCCCCTGATTGTGACAATGCACTGACCTCTCCTGATTGTGACAATGCACTGACCTCTCCTGATTGTGACAATGTGCTGACCTCTCCTGATTGTGACAATGACTAGATCTCCCCTGATTGTGACAATGCACTGACCTCCCCTGATTGTGACAATGCACTGACCTCCCCTGATTGTGACAATGTGCTGATCTCCCCTGATTGTGACAATGCACTGACCTCCCCTGATTGTGACAATGTGCTGATCTCCCCTGATTGTGACAATGCACTGACCTCTCCTGATTGTGACAATGCGCTGACCTCTCCTGATTGTGACAATGACCGGATCTCTCCTGATTGTGACAATGCACTGACCTCCCCTGATTGTGAAAGTGCACTGATCTCCCCTAATTGTGAAAATGCACTGACTTCTCCTGATTGTGACAATGCACTGACCTCTCCTGATTGTGAAAATGCGCTGATCTCCCCTGATTGTGACAATGTGCTGACCTCTCCTGATTGTGAAAATGCGCTGATCTCCCCTGATTGTGAAAATGCGCTGATCTCCCCTGATTGTGACAATGCGCTGACCTCTCCTGATTGTGACAATGCACTGACCTCTTCTAATTGTGACAATGCACTGACCTCCCCTGATTGTGACAGTGCAGGCAGACGGCTGACAAAGGTCCCTGAGAATGGCTCCTCAGCGGACGGTCAGAGCAGAGAGGGCTAATGAGCAGCTTTGAGCTCCGTGGCCCAGGAATTGGGAAGAGAGAAGCTGCTCGGAGCCAGAGAGAGGCTGCTGTCAGCTAGCATCCCAGGGGGCTCCACAATCAGCATCCTCCTCTCCCTTCCCCACCCCGCTTCCCTGCGGTGTTGGCGTCAAGCCTTCAGGGCCACACCACAGGTGAGACGGTCTCTGTAGCCTTCACCCCAGGTGAGCTTTCTACTCCTCTGGTGACAAAATGCAGCACAGAACGGCCAGGGCAAGCAGCCAGAGCCCTGGCACAGAACCACAGGGCAGACCGCGGGCCGGTCCCAGAAGACGGGGGATCGCAGGGCCCGGGATCCCGTGGGAACCTGCCGAGCCCTTCTCTGGGACCCTCTTGGGCAGCTGCGCACGCAGAAGCAAACCTCCCCGGGTGAGGCGGACCCCGCTCACGCCCTCGCTGCCTGCAGGCGGGCGCGGGGGGAGACAGTGCTCAGACATGAGTTCGCCCTGGCACCATGCTGACCCCAGGCAGGCTTCTTGAGCCCCAGGGGATTCCTGGAAAAGGCGGGACCACGACTTGTGCTGGAGGAGACGCACAATTTCCGTGCCACCACCTGGGATGTGCTGTCACAGCCAGCCCCACCCACCCCGCCCTGTGCCCAGAAGGCATCATGCCCAGGGTACACCCCTCTGCTCCTCGGGGAGGGCCCACGGGGTCCCTGCAGAGGGGCGGCCACCAGGGCTCTGCTGCTCTGA
Organism: Nyctalus aviator; assembly: GCA_036971965.1. NCBI lineage: Eukaryota > Metazoa > Chordata > Mammalia > Chiroptera > Vespertilionidae > Nyctalus > Nyctalus aviator. The sequence goes on along the minus strand of CM072933.1, from coordinate 52,539,215 downwards.
CGCCACGGCCCCAGCCTCACGTGCTCAGCAGCCTGGTGGTCAGAGGGCAGGACTTCCCGGGTGGGCAGGAGGAGCACGCCTCCTGGCAGAAGCAGCCCGGAGAGATGCCTCAGCCCCAAGGAGCCTGGCGGGCCCGGCTCAGCCCCGCCCACAGGAGGGGCTCTCTGAGGGCCCGCAGGCCGGCCGCACCAGCCCCCACCAGCCCCCCAGCGGGACTCCCAGCGCCTCCCCATTACTTCACGGTCTGAGCAGCCACGGCATCCCGCTCCGACACTCCCCGTGCCCTCCTCCCTCTGTGGCACGTCTGTTCACATTGGAAGCCTAATGGCTGGCGCTGTAAATGAAGGTAGCATTTATAAATACTTTATAGTCAATGAGTAATTGACCGAACTCAGTATTGTCATAACTCAGAATAAATTATTGATCTATAGAGAATAAACGTTTCCTCATGTTTTATTAAGACGTTTGAAAGATAAACAAAGCCATGAGGAGGGGAATGAGTGGCAGAGGCTCGCAGAGGCCGGAGCTAAAGCTGCCGCCTCCCTCGCACTCCCGGGCAGGCAGCAGGGAGGTCCTGGCCGCCCCTGCTCGCTCTGCTCTGGAGCCAGGACATCCTGGCAAGCACATCCCACAGCCCCCTCCCACTCCCTCCCACCCTCCCTTCCTGTGCCTCCGGTGGTCACAGACCTCAGACCCTCACTGCTCTCCTGCACAGCAGCTGGCGGTGGGCAGCCCGCCAATCACGACCCTGTCCGAGCATGGGCGAAGTGAATAGCCACACGGCTGGAGCGTGTGACCCTGCAAGGTGCGTGGCCCTCAGCGGGGCCTCCACCTCAGCCTCCTGCTGTCCTCCTCTCCCGCCTGGCTTCCCCGTGTCCAACAAGGCCCTTGCTCACTCTTCAGGGATAAAATGGAAGCCAGCACCCTGGGGGCTTCGCCCGCTTCCTGCCACAGAGCCTCACCTCTGCGTGGTGGGAGGAGGAGGAAGGCACCCCCTGGTGGGGTGCTCCCCCTTCTCGCCTCTGCAGACCCTCACACGTCCTGGCTCAGTGGCATCACAGCCGCCTGCACGCCTGGCCGTCCCGTCAGGAGTGAGACCCAGCCCTCAGGCCACAAGCCTCCCGGGGCCCAGCCCTGTCAGGTCTCCCCTCCTGAGCCCACTGGCAGCTCAGACTTGGCATATCCTCGGTGCGACCCTGTCCCTCCTCGTCCACCAATCTCAGCAAAAAACGCCCCCACCCACCTGCTCTCCCGGCCTCTGCTCCCGAGCATCACCAAGTCCTGATGTTTATCTCCAAACTACCTCCCGGTCTGCCAATCTTCCTCCATCCCACTGCCATGCCCGTCTAAGCCACCACCGCCCCATACACGCCGCCCGTCCCACACCCCTGGGCGCGCCTCCTGAGGACCAGCCAGCTGCGCTGCCCCTGCCCCCTCCATGCCCGCTCCCCACGGCGAAGACAAACCACACCCTCCACAGCGGCCCGGGCCCGCCAACCGTGTCCCAGGCTGGCCTGTGCAGGGACGCAGACACCCAGGCTCCTGCCACGTCTGAGTCTCACCACACCCCTCTTGGCCTGCAATGTCCCCCCTCCCCACCACACACACATACTCCCCTCCTGGCTAACACCCACCCCACCCCCCTGGACCTCTGCGGGTAACCGTCACTCCCTGTGAGGACCCCACGGCCCCTTCCCTCTCTTCACGTCCACGCATGGAGCGTGCGATTGTGAACTGCAGTCACTGCCGAGGCGGGAGCCCGCGCCCGGCTGTGTGCTGCCCTCCAGCCCGGCCCAGCTGTGTGCTGCCCTCCCGGCCCGGCCCGGCTGTGTGCTGCCGTCCCAGCCCGGCCCAGCTGTGTGCTGCCCGCCTGGCCCGGCCCAGCTGTGTGCTGCCCTCCAGCCCGGCCCAGCTGTGTGCTGCCCTCCAGCCCGGCCCAGCTGTGTGCTGCCCGTCCGGCCCGGCCCAGCTGTGTGCTGCCCTCCAGCCCGGCCCAGCTGTGTGCTGCCCTCCAGCCCGGCCCAGCTGTGTGCTGCCCTCCCGGCCCGGCCCAGCTGTGTGCTGCCCTCCAGCCCGGCCCAGCTGTGTGCTGCCCTCCAGCCCGGCCCAGCTGTGTGCTGCCCGTCCGGCCCGGCCCAGCTGTGTGCTGCCCTCCAGCCCGGCCCAGCTGTGTGCTGTGTGCTGCCCTCCAGCCCGGCCCGGCCCAGCTGTGTGCTGTGTGCTGCCCTCCAGCCCGGCCCGGCCCGGCTGTGTGCTGTGTGCTGCCCTCCATCCCAGCTGTGGGCTGGGCGCTGCACAGCACACACTGCCCACCTCGCGGCTCCGCAGGAGTGCACGCCGCTGCCCACACTTCAGGAGACACAGATTGTCAAACTTGCCCAGGTCCCCAGACACTCATCCCGAGAGGGGAGCCACACCCACATCTGAAGAAGGGGTTTCTTAAAGCCACCGCACTCTCTGCGGGATTCACCAGTTCACAGGGTGCAGAGAGAGTGGGCCGAGGCCTGGCAGGCAGGCCGGGAGGCACTGCCCTGGCGGGGAGCTCCCACACTGGCCTCGGTCAGCCGGCCAGGACGCCAGCGGCAGCTGGTGACCCCCAGCCCGGAGGCGCTCGCCCAGGCAAACTGAGGCACAGCACCATTCCCACCCTGCGGGACCGTCTCCAGGGCCGTCCACAGGGACACACCGATGCCGTCCACAGGGACACACCCTCCAACAGCCTGGGAGACAGGCCTGAGAGCTCTACCCTCCATGCCACGCCCTGCCCACCAGCTGCTGGACCAAGACTGAGGGCTGACCAGAAGCTCTCCCAGTGGGTAGAGAGACTGCTCGAAGGGCTGAGGATGCCATCACTGACCCCCCGCTTCTGGGCTCTGCCAACCCCGCCCTGCCCCCTTCCCTGATCCTGTGGCTGAAGCTGTGCCACCTTCCAGACATCAGCACCGCCAGCTGAGCCACCTCCCAGAACGCCACTTTCCTGCATGCACACTCAGACCCGCCCTGCATCGCCGGAGCTCCTGCATGGCCAGAGGAGCCGGCCGAGGGCGCGGCCTCGGCTCCTCTCGGCAGAGCTGTCCCTCAGAGGACCTTCCCTCCCACACTCACTCCGCTGCTGCCTCTCAGCGCGGCACTCAGCACAGCTGACGGCGAGGACCCCAGCCTCAGGCGCAGGATGTGCAGAGGGAGGTGCGGCGGTGTGGGCACTGGGGGCTACAGCGCCGTTTCTGGTCAGAGCCGTGGCTGCCCGCCCACTGGCCTGCTGGGTCCTCCAGCGTGTTCTGATGGAGTCACACGGAGACCAGGATGAGGGGATGTAGGGAGACACACAAATAGGACAGATGAGCCCATTCCTCCAAAGACCTCGAGCAGCACCCCACCACCACCTCTGCTCCTCCACGGTGCCCCAGGGCTGGCCCCCGGGGACAGCCAGCTGACACTGGGTACACTCGGGCTGCACTCCTCCAGCCCAAGCTCAGGCCACTGTCTCCAACACCAAGCTCTCCTCCTCCTCCGCAGAGCTCCGCTCACACCTGCTGCCTCTGGGCCTGCCCACCCAGTACAGAGCGCAGCTCACCTGCGAGCTGTCAGCTGAGTGACCGCCTGTCTCTGCACAACCTGTGGCCTCTGACGGGCAGGCCTGAGGCACAGGTGCCAGGACTGTGTTCTGAAGTGAAGAACTGTTGGGCCCTGAGGACAGCTGGCACACAGGACTACTGAGCCTGCTCCATGGGCCCGTGGCTCCCGCTCCAGCTGAGAACCCTGCTGAGGCCGGAGGAGAGCCCGAGAGGGCGTGTGCCCTCCCCCACCTCTCACAGGCGAGAGGCCCTGGCCACAGGTCCATCCCAGGACCGAGGCCCCCGTGGCTGCCTAATTCATCCGCTCCTGCACTTCTGCAGCACTGGCACCAGCGAGCGCGACACGTTTTTGCCTTAAACAGTGACTTAAAAGGATGTAACACAAGGGAAGCTCTATTGGCTGAGAATAACCAATATTTACAGGGTTCCAGCGTTCTCATATTCAGATGAGCACTATATATTGCTCAAGGCAGTTCCTGTCCTGCAAGCACATGTCTGGGCGGCAGAGGCCGATGCCTGCAAGGGGTCTGGACCTGGCAGGGCCCGGAGGTGCCGGTGTCCCCGCCCAGCCCCGCCTGGGTGTGAAGGCAGGCCTGCCTGGAGCGGGCCCAGGAGGCCAGGGGCCCAGGTTGTAGGGAGAGGAACGGAAAGATCCGCGAGAGCCTAGCCTCCCAAGTCAGAGGTCCCACACTTCTTTAAAGACAGGAGCCTTTTTTAAAGTTCAAAAGCGGACTGTGGATCCAAGATGGCAGGTAGAGTAGATGGGAGGTACACCTGCCTCCTCCAAGGACAACTGGAATGACAACTGAAACACAGAACCGTCAGCCTCACCCACCTTCTGGAGAAGTCCTCTGACCAGGGATCACAGCAGAGCCAGCGGAGAGCGGCGGCTGAGACTCTGGAGGGACATCTCAGCTGCAAAGGCTCCCCCCGGAGCGCAGGGTGTCACCCGCAAGCCGGACTCCCAGGCCAGAGCACAGAGCCAGGCAGAGGTGCCCACCGCCCGGCTGTGAGCATGGCAGGGGCTCTGTGCCAGGGAGTCAGGCGGCTGCTGGAGAAGCAGGCGCCCTCTCAAAGGGCAAAGACAAACCATCCGCAGCCGCTCACGGGGCCCGGGAGGGGGCACAGCGACCAGTCCATGAGAGGCTGGGTGTGCGGCCCTGAGAGGCTAGGGGACAGGCTGGCCATCTTCTTGGGTGGAGATGCCGCTCTGTGTGGCCCAGCTGGGGAAGCGCCATTCCCTCCGCTCCGGTCCCCCTTCTGCTGCTGAGGAGGCACTGCCTGGCTGGTGCAGAGGGGTGGGCAGGCTCGGCTGGCCTCGCTGACAGGGTTGTGTGGCTTCGGAGCAGGGCCATTCCCCTCATATTCCCATAAACCTGACTGGCGCCGCCCTCACTGCAGACGCCAGCTCCTGCTCCAGGCAGCCCACCCCCCAACTCCCAGGGCTCTGCACAACAGACCGAGCCTGTGGCTCTGGGGTGGGGGTCACACCTCCCTGTCCCCCATGGCTGACCAACATCTTCTGCGTCCCAGTGGCCCCCGCTGCTGAGAGCAGGCTCCTGATAGAATCCGGCGGAGTGAGCTGTGGCTCCAGGACAGGGGAAACTTCCCTCACACACCTGACCAGAGAGCACCTTCCCTCCACATGGCTGAATCTTGGTCTATTTGGGCCTGATAAACTCTGTTGGCCTCACCCTGAGACCCCACCCCATCACCCAGCAGGTGAGCTGGACGTGGTATACCTGGGGACATATGTCGAGTGGTCTCAGACTCAGCAATGGCACCAAGATTGAAGCTCTATCAATCCAGTGAACAGCTCTCACCCCTGCCTGGTGACACTGAGAACCTACCTCATGCAACTAGAGTACAGGCAGTTCTCTCAGGAACAGCCATCTCGGGAGCCAGCAGGCAGAGGTGGGAGAAGGCGGGCCTCAGCATTCCAAGGGGACCAGTGCCGGCAAGTGCTGGCCTCAGTGCATAGTTAATCCTTCCTGCACACACCCAAGCCCAGCAGAAACAGCCACAAACTCTGGTTCACTTTGTAACTTCAAACAGACTGCCCAGGGCCGATCACAGGTGGCATCTGACATTAGCTTGCACCTGAGTCCCTCCCAAGAGGCTCCAGAGCCAACACAGCCACCGGCTACCTTCAGACAACATCAGAGAAGGATCCATTAGCTTGACAAGCAGCATATCCAAAGGGAGCCCTCAACAGACCCAGGTCTGCTGAGGCAAAATCTGCTCTATGTGGTCACCATCTGCACCGCAGCTCATACTCTGTGGTCAAGGTTGATCCTCACAATTAACCAGACTGAAGGTGGATCCCATGCATAAATAAATCAATAGCAGTTGAGACTCAATTACAAGATGCCCACATAACAGACACAAGGTACATTCCCAGAGCACCCAGCAAAGATGATCAAGGAGACTGTGCCAACAGGTCCCACAAGACACCTACTACCAAGGCCATGCTACCAAGACAGGGAGTCATGGCTGATCTATGTAATACATAGGAACAAACATAAAGAGGCAGCCAATGGGGAGACAAAGAAACATGCCCCAAATAAAAGGATAAAACTCCAGAAAAATAGCTAAATGAAACAGAGGCAAGCAATTTACCAAAGATAGAGTTCAAAACAATGGTTATAAGAATGCTCAAGAAACTTAGGCAAAGAATGGGAGAAATAAAAGATACCTTAAACAGAAATATAGTAAGCATTAAAAAGGACATAAAAACTATAAAAAGAACCAGTCAGAAATAAAAAATAATATAATATCTGAAATAAAGAATACACTAGAAGGAATGAACAATAAGTTGGATGAAGCACAGGGTCAATTCAGCAATTTGAAAGACAAAGTAGGAAAAACACCCAACCAGAGCAGTAAAAAGGAAAAAGTTGTTTGTTTTTTTAATAATAGTTTAAGGACAACATGAAGTAAAACATCCATATCATAAGCGTACCAGAAGGAGAAGAGATAGAGCAAGGGATCAAGAGCTTTTGAATAAATAATAAGGGAAAACTTTCCTAACCTGGTAAAGGAAAAATATGTACAAGTCCAGGAAGCATAGAGTCCCAAAAAAGGTGGGACAAAGAAGTCCACGTGAAGACACAGTATAATAAAATGGCAAAGGTTAAAGACAATGAGAGAATCTTAAAATCCACAAGAGAAAGACAGTAATTTCCAACAAGGAAGTTCCCATAAGACTTTCAGTTGATTTCTAACATTTCAGGCCAGAAGGGGTTGGCATGAAATATTCAAAGTGATGAAAAACAAGGACCAACAACCAAGACTACTTTACCCAGCAAGGCTATCATTTACAATTGAAGAAGAAATAAGGAGCTTCCCAAACAAGGAAAAGCTAAGGGAGTTTGTTACCACCAAACTAGTATTACAAGAAATATTAAAGGGTCCTCTTTAAAAAGAAAGGGAAAAGGTATAAAGTTAAATGAGTAAAATGACAATAAATATGTACCTATCAATAATTACTTTAAATGTAAATGGCATGCCCTAGTCCAGTAGTCAGCAAATTCATTAGTCAACAGAGTCAAATATCAACAGTACAACGAATGAAATTTCTTTTTAGAGCCACATTTTTTAAACTTAAACTTCTTCTAACGCCACTCCTTCAAAATAGACTCACCAAGGCCATAGTATTTTGCAGAAGAGCCACAATCAAGGGGCCAAAGAGCCACATGTGGCTCAAGAGCCGCAGTTTGCCAACCACAGCCCTAGTCAGTTTGGCTCAATGGATAAAACATTGGCCTGTGGACTGAAGGAAGGGCCCCAGGTTGGATTCCAGCCAAGGACATATGCTCAGTTGTGGGCTCGATCCCCAGTAGGAAGCGTGCAGGAGGCAGTTGATTAATGATTCTCTCTCATCATTGATGTTTCTATCTCTCTCTCCCTCTCCCTTCCGCTCTGAAATCAATAAAGATATATATAATAAAGAGAGGGAGAGAGAGAGAGATTTAAAAAATTAAATGGCACAATGCTCCAATCAAAAGACGTAGGGTAGCTAAATGGCTTTATAAAAATAAAAATAAAAATACCCATATATATGCTGTCTACGAGAGACTCACCTGAAAACAAAGAATACCCACAGACTAAAAATAAAAAGATGAAAAAAGATATTTCATGCAAATAGAAATTTAAAAAAACAAAACACTGGAGTAAGAATACTTATATCTTACAAAATACACTTTAAACCAAAGGCTATAATAGGAGACAAAGAAGAACATTCCATGATGATAAAGAGAGCATTCCAACAAGAGGATATAACCCTTGTAAACATTTATGCACCCAACACAAGTGCACCAAAGTATAGAAAGCAAATCTTGATGGACATGAAGGGAGATATTGGCAGTAATTACAGTCAGAGTAGTGAACTTTAATACCCAATTGACATCAATAAATACTTCTTCCAGACATAAAATCAACAAGGAAACAGAAGACTTAAATGACACACTATATCAGGTGGTTCAACTGATATCTTCAGAGCCTTTTACCTCAAAGCAGCAAAATATACATTTCTTTCAAGTGCACGTGGAACATTTTTATGATAGACCACCTGTTAAGACACAAACTAGTCTCAATAAATATAAGAAGACTGAAATCATATCAGGCATCTTCTCTGACCATAATGATCTGAAACTAAAAATTAAACACTAGAAAAAAAACTGAAATACATGGAGGCTAAACAAGTTACTGAACTATGAATGGGCTAACAAGGAGATCAAGGAGGAAATCAAAAGGTTCCTTGAAACAAATAAAAATGAGAACACAAGATCCCAAAATATATGAGACTCAGCAAAAGCAATTCTGAGAGGGAAATTCATAGTAATACAGGCCAACCTCAAAAAAATATCTCAAATAGGCCAACCTCAAAAAAATATCTCAAATAAACCGTCTAACTTTACACTTAAAGGAACTAAAAGAAGAACAACTAACAAGGCCCAGAGTGGGTAGAAGCAAAAAAATACTAAAAATCAGAGCAGAAATAAACAGTCTAAAAAAAAAATACAAAAGTTCAAGGAAACCAGGAGCTGATTCTTTGGAAAAAAATAAACAATATTGACAAAATTTTAACTGGATTCATCAAGAAAAAAGAAAGAGGACCCAAATAAGTGAGATAAAAAATGAAAGAAGAGAAATCAGCTGTTAAAATGACTCCACAGAAATACAAGAAATTGTAATAAAATATTATGAGCAACTATATGCAAACAAATTAGACAATCTAAAGGAAATGGATAAATTCCTAGAAATATACAATCTTCCAAAAGTGAATCAGGAAGATCCAGAGAATCTGCATAGACAGATTACAACTAGTAAAGCTGAAGCAGTAATTAAAAAATAATAATAAAAACTCCTAACAAACAAAAGCCCTGGACCTGATAATGCTACCAAATATTCCAACAAAAGCTAACACTTATCCTTCTCAAACCAGCCCAAAAACTTCAGAGGAGGGAAGACTCCCAAGCTCATTTTACAAAGCCAGCATTATCCTAATTCCAAAATTCCTAATTCCAAAACCAGATAAGACATGAAAAAGAAAGAAAACTATAGGCCAATATCCCTGGTGAATATAGATACTAAAATCATCAACAAATATTAACAAACTGGATCCAGCAATATATTAAAAAGATCATACACCATAAACAAGTGAGTGGGATTTACTTTGGGGATACAAGTTTGGTACAAGATTCGCAAATCAATAAATGTGATACACCACATAAACAAAACGAAGGATAAAAATCACATGATCATATCAATAGATGCAGGAAGGGCACTTGATGAAATCCAGCATCCAGTTATGATGAAAAAAAATTCTCAGCCAAGAGAGAACATACCTCAACATGATAAAGGCCAAATATGACAAACCCACAGCCAATCATCGTACTCAATGGACAAAAACTAAAGGGCTTCCCTTAAGATCGGGAACAAGACAGGGCTGTCTGCTCTCACCGATCTCATTCAACATAGCACTGGAAGTCCTCGTCACAGCAGTCAGAAAAAGAAACAAAAGGCATCCAAATTGGAAAGGAGGAAGCAAAACCATCATTATTTTCAGATGACCTGATACTGTACCTAGAAAACCCTAAAGATGCCACACAAAAACTACTAGAACTGATAAGTGGATTCAGTAAAGTAGCAAGATATAAAACTAAGAAAATAATCTTATTTACAGTTGCATAAAAAATATAAAATCCATAGTGTGGGTAAGCTTGGGGCGGGGAGTGGATGCAGGCTAGAAGGGGTTAATGGGAAGAAAGGGAGACATCTGTAATACTTTCAACAATAAAGATAAATTTATGTATAAATAGATAGAGATAGTTAAGATAATCCCTGAGAAAACATTTAAGCAATAATGCAAAAGACCTGTACTCAGAAAATTGTAAGACAGAAGACAGAAATAAGTGGAAGCATATATCATGTCCATAGTTAGGAAGAATTAGCATTGTAAAAATGTTTATACTACCCAAAGCAATCTAGAGATTCAACACAATTTCTATAAAGATACCAATGACATTATTTCACAGAACTAGAGCAAATATTCCAAAAATTTATATGGAACCACAAAAGACCCCAAATAATCACCGCAATCTTGAGGAAGAAGAACAAAGTTGGAGGAAACATGCTATCCAATACCAAACTATATTACAAGGCCAAACTATATTACAAGTAATTAAAACAGTATGGTATTGGCATACCAACAGGCAGATACTAGGTCAATGGAACAGAAAAGAGCCCAGAAATAAACCCATGCCTATATGGTCAATTAATATTCAACAATGAGACAGGAAAATACAGAGGGGTAAAGACAGTCTGTTTAATAAATAATATTGAGAAAAATTGGACAGGTATATGCAAAAAAATTAAACTAGACCATCTTCATACACAATACACAATAATAAACTCAAAATAGATTAAAGATTTAAATGTTAGACACAAAACCATAAAAATGATAGAAGAAAACAGACAGTGAAATCTTGGACATTTCCTGTAGCAATATTTTTTTCTGAAATATCATCTTGGGCAAGAGAAACAAAAGAAAAAATAAATAGAACTACATTCAACTAAAAAGCATTTGGACAGCAAAGGAAACCATTAACATAATGAAAAGACAACCCACTGAATGGGAGTACATATTCATCAGTGATGCATCCGATAAGGGGTTAATATCCAAAGTTTATATAGAATTTATAATACCACACAGAAAAAAAATCCAATTTTAAAATGGGCAAATGATCATTATAGACATTACTCCAAAGAGAACATACAGATGTCCAATAGACATATGAAAAAATGCTCAACATTACTGATCATCAGAGAAAAGCAAATTAAAACCACAGTGAGATATCACCTCACACCTGCCAGACGGCTACCATCAATACATCAACAAACAAGTGCTGACGAGAATGCGGAGAAAAGGGAACCCTCGTGCACTGCTGGCGGGAATGCAGACTGGTGCAGCCACTGTGGAAAGCAGTCTGGAGTTTCCTCAAAAAACTAAAAATGGAGCTGCCACAGTGACTCCACTTCTGAGAATGTATTGAAAGAAACCCAAAATACTAGTTGGAAAGAATATATGCACCCCTATATCTACTGCAGTGTTATTTGCAACAGCCAAGATTTGGAAGCAACCCCAGTGTCCATCAGTAGGTGAGTGGATTAAAAACTGTGGTACATTTTACATGACAGGATACTACTTGGCCCTAAAAACAAAATCTTACCCTTTGTGACAGCATGGATGGACCTGCAAAGTATTATGTTAAGTGAAATAAGCCAATCAGAGGAAGACAAATACCACATGATTTCACTTATATGTGGACTCCACATAACAAACAAAATAGAAACAGACTCACAGATTTAGAGAACAGACTGACAGCTGTCAGAGAGGAGGGGGTTGGGACTGAGTGGAGAAAGTGAAGGGATTAAGCAAAATAAAACTCACAGACAGACAGCAATACACTGATTACAGGGGGAAGGGTGGGGAGCTGGTGGGAAGAGACTGCACTTGGGTGTACACACATGGTGACGTACAGATGATGTGTTGTAGAACTTTACCCTTGAAACCTATATGATTTAATTAACCAACATCACCCCATAAGTTCAATGTAAAGTCAATGAAGTTCATAAATGGCTCCAGCCTGAGGCAGTGGTACTTCTAGCCCATTTGTTGAGAACTTCATACTGAGCATCTGAACCTTCAGCAAAAGAACTTGCATGTTTTAGGTCAGCCGGGGTCAGGCTAGCAGCACTCAGATTCACAGGCCTCACTATAGAACTGGGCCCCCTGGGGGCCACGGAAAGGCCCCGGGTTCCACTGACAGTTCCTGGTGAAGCTGTCCAGACATGCCTGTGGGGAGGTGGGCACAGGACAGGCATGAGGAGCAGGAAGAGGGTGAGGATGGAGAAGACTCCCATCTCAGGCGTCCCCTAGAGGACTCTCAGGGCCATACCCGGAAGAGAGGGGCCATCTGCTCAGACTGCCCACGCCTGGATACCACATACAACACACACGCTGCACATACACACATACAACACACTGCATGTAACACATATGCCATACACACATAAGCACATCATGCACACAACACAGAGACCACACACACACATACAACACAATGCATGTAACATACCACACACACGAGCACACTACACATCATTCATGCAGCACACCGACACTCCCCACACACACACAACACACACTGCATGTAATACACATACCACAAACATGCCATACACACAACACACTGATGAACATGCACACTGATGAACTCACTCAGGCAAAGCTAAGGGAAGAGCAACCTTCCTGAGCTAACACTCCTGGTGCCCCCCTCCGTGCAGCAGCAGGTGCCACCCTGGCCCCTCCTCTGCGCCCACAGGGGCAGCTCAGAAGCAGTTCTAGCAGAGAAACGGGGATCCTCTTTCTCCCGCAGCCCCCTGGACCAGAAAGCCCCCGAGCTCAGCCGCCGGCAGCACTGAGGCGCAAAGAGCCTCCAGAGGCCCTGGGAGACAAGTACAGAACGGTGCCCAGGCCTTGCCATTGCTCTGAGGTGATGCTGTGTGCCCGCTGCTCAGACGCCGGGTCCCCGGGTCCTGCTTCAGTAACAAGCACCTGGGCAGGAGCCGCCTGAGCTGCGTGGATGCGGCTCATGGCAACAGTCCATGTCCCACACACTGAACAAAAGTTCCCGTCCCAATGAGACCAGGTGCTCCGAGGCCTGGCCCAGCACCCTGAGCTGAGCCTCGCGCAGCGCTACAGAGCGCGCCTGGGAGGGCACACGGGCATTTCTTTAATTACTGTCAGCCCAATCCAGTGGCGTCGGCAAAGCCACATCCTGGAAACAGGCTTTGCCAAAAGGCAGGCGTGCTGTCAGCTTGACCTTCAGCCAGGTGCCAAGCGTGGGTTTTGTTATTTAAATCCAGCCAAGCACCAGGAAATATTATGACTCAGGCCCACCAAGAATGCACATAATCTCCTTTGTGTTGACTTTCAGTAAAACTTCCTGTGTTTTGCTGAATAAAATAAACACGCTGTCCTGGTGCGGGTCACTCTTCCTGTGCCTGTGCCTGTGCCTGTCAGAGGACAGTGGTCCACCCGGCCCAGCTTCTTCCTTCTATCTCTGTGTCTGTCTCTTTTCCTCAATCCCCTGTGCAGGAACTAGACTGCTCTATAGCCACACTGGATGTGGAAAAGAGAGAAAAGTTTACACAGCACTCCACTCCCTCCTTCTTGGGGGCTCAGTGCAGCCCCACCACTGGACTCTGAGCCCCGGGAGGGCCTAGGATCTTATAGTCCCAGCATGTGTCTGGCAGGTGGTAAAGGTAGGTAAACAGTGAACACGAGGGAGAGAAGGAGGGAGGGAGGGAGGGAATAATGACAACAGGAGGATGGATGGTGGATGGATAGACAAGTGGCTGGATGGGTAAATGAGTGGATGGCTGGATGGGTGAGGGAGAGAGGGACAGACGGGTGGGTGGATGGTTGGACGGGTGGATGGATGAGCCAGCCAATGGGTAGAAGAAAAGGGAAATGCAGAAAACCAGGGAAGTCTGACCTTGCTCTGGCCTTGGCCCTGGCCCTCACTCAATGCTGCCAGAACACACAGGCACTTAGAAGGATTAAGGCTCCTTGATACAATTGGAGCTGCTGGAAATAGCTCTGTGCAGCCGCAGCCACCCTCCCCGCAATCAGCCTCAATCAACACCCACCTGTCCCTGCTGCCAGCTCATTCCCCCTGACACCCAGGCCAGGGAACTGGGAGCGGGGTGCGGGGCCCGTCCAGGGCCACAGGGCTGGGCAGGCATCCTGCTGGGTCCCCGGTGCCCATGAGCAGCAGCCCAGAGCGGAGCGGGAGACCCCGAGGCCCAGCCTTGAGGGAGCTGGGCCGGCCTCAGGGAACAGAGGTGTGGGTCCGTCCGCCCTGGCCACCCTTCCCCACTCGCTGACACGGCACGTGGCCCTGAGAGCTGGCACCTCAGGAGGGACGTTAGAGGGCGCCATGCATTGAAACGGAGTCTCTTCAGCACAGACACTGAAAATGCACCTCAATGGCTGTGTGAGGGCAGGGAGAGGGGTACGCCCTCCGGACCCTCCCCTTGCCCAGGGCGCCCCAGATAAAGTGGGCAGTATGGAGGCAACTGTGCACCCGGTGAGGAGGGTCCACCTTGGTCCAGAGAGGGGTTCTGTGCCCTCAAAACACAGACCACGTGGAGCTAGAAAAGGCCCAGGTGACGCCCGCCGGGCCTCCCGCTCTGGCCCCTCCAGCGCTCTGGCCCCTCCAGCCCTCGCCATGTAACCTTCCGTCCGCCCTGGAACCCGACCTCAGCCAGGCCAGTGCGCGGGGACATGGCACCTTCCCCCAGGCAGAGGCGAGGCCCCACAGCGGAGAAATGGCAGCCAGGCTGCCACACCGAAAGCCAGCTGGGACCTGACGGGTGTGTGACCTTGGGCAGGACACCCTGGGCCCCCCCCACAGTGGGGGCCGGCCGAGCAGCGCAGGCCGAGGGGAGCGCACGGGGGACAGCGGGCTCCGCGGTGCCCCGTGCTGCGGCAGGACCGGCCGGGCACTGCGGAGGGCATGGACTCCGTAGTCCCGGGCCCAGGAAGCTTCTAGGACTTTGTGCTTCTGCATGCCCTTTCCCTCCGTCTGCAGAACTCTCCCCTGGCCACTACACACTCAGACTTCAGCCTTCAAGAACTTGTTCAGCTGTCACCTCCTCCAGAAAGTCTTCCCTGATTTCTCTCAGGTCCCTCTTCTGTATTCCCAGAACTGCCTTCCCCTCTGCTCCTCCAGGCAGGGCCATATCCAAGCCAACTGTTTATCCCTGCCCAGGGCTGGCAAGGAGTCCACCCGATGGGCTCCTTCCACAGATGGGTGCAAGAGTGACGCACACTCACCTCTGCCCCAGGTGGCCCTGCATCTGTCCCCCGCCATCCAGGCTCCCTGAGGACAGAGGCTCTCAGCACGGGGCTCCAGCCAGGCCTCTGAACCCCAGCTGGTCCAGCGAGCCTGGGACCCGTGCGATGGCGAGCCAGGAGGACAGGCCACCTGCTGGCCAGGCCAGGAGGGCCTGTGCTGCACATTTTGCAAAAGGCAGGAGACATGCATGTCAAAAAATTACCCACAATCAACATAAAACTCCACATGGAAATGGCTGGTTTGCCGAAGTCCCTGTTAATTTGCGGAAAATCTGAAAAGAAGATGACAGAAGGGCCCAGGCTTGTTCCTGGAAGGCCAGAGAGGCCTCCTGACCTCCCCCGCCATCTCCAAGTGCACAGCCGCCTGTAACCTCCCTCCGGCCTCCCCCCGCACGCCCCGGGCCTGAGCGCGGCGGGCTCGGCCTCGGCGGCACAGGGTCCTCGGCCCCGCGCCGCTCTCCCCGCCTCTCAGGCAGGCGTCCAAGCAGACTCACATCGAAGCTTCGTATGAACAGCACAGCTGGCTCATGTGGCTGCAAGGACCTTAGTGTCCGCTCTTGACAGACAGGAAGAAGAACCTTTCAAACCCTGTCTCAGAAAGCACCTGTGCCAGGAGGCAGCAGAGGGCGAGTGCCCACGTCCCGGGTCCGGTGTTGGCCAGTGCCCATGCGGTGCCTGCCTCCGCGCCTGCGTGTGCTCACCAGAGACCTCCGCAGTCACCCACATTGGCCAGCCTGTCCCCGGGAAGGCAGCAGCCAGGCCCTGTTGCCATGGTTCCCACGGCGGGCACACACACTCACCCGTGCCCATGGAGTGGGTGAGCGGGCTCGGCCCACACGGCAGACCCCGCCTGTGCTGGCATTGCCGTCTCCCTCCAGGGACCAGGATGCCTGTGTCACTGCTCTTGGTGACTGGAGAGGGCAAGAAAGGACAGTGAAAGGGGTCAGGGGAGCCCTCACCTAACTCCCAGCCCCAGGAAAATGCAACGGCTGGTGGCCAGGGCGGCCCCAGAGCAGCCGCGGGGCCGAGGAGAGGGGAGCTGCCGGACCCCGGCCCACACGGAGCCTTCGCACCAGTCACTGCGCACCTCTGAGCCGGTCTCCGGCTCGCCGATGGGGACGGAGGGAGGTGCAGCTCCGCGCTCTGCCTCAAGAGCAGGGCCTGCTCGGCCCACAGGGCCAAGGCAAAGCCTGCCTGGCACAGGCAGCTTCCTCCCGCCCGCCCCGCACCCCACCC